>JANKKB010007690.1:6398-31489 GCA_026225775.1 Bursera palmeri
AATTCTCCTGCATAGGTTGTATTGTTATTTTCCTTTGATTGGTGATATACCGGACACTCAAGTCTCATACATCTTTCTTAACTTTCTAATCAAATTTGTTGTTAAAGTGATAGTTTCTTATTCCAAACTAGTTATAGTCCATTTAGAATAGTTTAGTTGATTTATTAACAATGCTCATTGCTCTGGTATGGCTGTTGCAGGTGAGACTCATGCATGAGGCAGGCTATGAGATTGGAAACTTGGATGCCACCTTGATTCTTCAAAGACCAAAACTGAGCCCCCACAAGGAGGCTATTAGGTCCAACTTGTCTGAGCTGCTAGGGGCAGACCCCTCTGTTGTGAATTTGAAAGCAAAAACTCATGAAAAGGTGGACAGCCTTGGTGAAAATAGGAGTATTGCAGCTCACACTGTGATTCTTCTTATGAAGAAGTAAAAGGTTCTGTCAGAAATTGTACACCATTAGCATCATTATAGACTGCATACACAGATTTAATTCACCTAGTAGCCTTACAAGTTATACATGTGATGGGAATAGCATAATCTGATCTTGTTTTGAACAGAATCTGAGTTCTAATGTGCTCCATTGTCAAAGTGAACTTGTCAAATTTGAGTTCTAATATGCTCCATTGTCATTTAAGGGATAAAAACACTCGATCGTTTTCCAGCTTTCTGTGTTCTGATCATGTTTTGCTAGTTGAAATTTCTCATGCCTGCTCTCACGTGTTAAACATTTCTAACATCAATTCAACAGCTGCATAAATTTTTGAACCGTCCCATGTTTCCAACAAGCAGAAAATTTGACCATTTGAACGGCACGTGCTTCTTGCATTAACACTTGGATCGTTCAAAGTATTGTTTTAACAGGAAATTCTTGGCTGTCATTCTAAAATATACCTAATGCTATGCTTGACTGTCAAAGGTTTTACAATGAAGATGAAATGAAATAAAATAAAATAATGATTAAAATGTATATGTTATGATTTATTGCAAGATGAAGTTTCTAAATGTTGACTGACTACACAAAATTTTTGTTCAAATGATAAATTTCTATTCAAACCTAAGAAAGCATTCTTCATTTTAAATGGTAACTTTCCTATAGACTATTGAAATTACCAAATAAATTAATCTCAACCCATGTGATGTGATATATGAAATTAAGCTGACCAAAATCAATTTGAACGCTTTGCAACTTATAAATCAAAATTAAACCTAGAATCGATGTTGGAAAATAGGGATAAGATTTTATCTTAAAATAAATATGAAAATTTTATTTGCAGAAGAATTCAAATAATGCTTTTATAGATTTTAGTTTTTCTTCAATTTCTCCGGCAAATTTGTATTACTAATTGACTCTAAGAGAGCATTGGAGGAGGCCAGAAGTCAATCTAGCCGGATTGCTTTCAAAGAGTTCAAAGAGAATTAATTTATGTTAGTTCAGAAGTCACTCTTCAACGCAGAGACTTGACAGAGCTCGTAGTAAAGTTCAAACTTCAAACGTGTACCGTGACTTTTGACAAAATTAAAAACTTTTAACTTTCCATGAAAGATCAAATATACACTATGTGGGCTGGTCTAAGTGGGGACAACTTGAATGATTCAACATTTTCAGTTGACCATGAATATCTCACTCTGAAAGCATTGTTAATCAGCCACCCATATGGAACTGCCTTATAATTTACTCACTTCACTTTATTTTGCATTGAACTGGTAAAAGTCCAATTAAGTTTGCAACGCATGCGGAGAGCATTAGCTCATTTCTCTATCCGCTTTTGACCTCTGGAAAATTTAGACATATAATTGATGGTCAATAAAATGATGTATATAAAAAGTGAAATAAATCTTAATTATAATAATAATAAATTAGAAAAAATAATTACGTTGAGAATTTGGTTTTGATTTTTAGTAAGTTTAATATTTTTTTTTTAATTGTTTAACCGAGTTCAATTTAAACGATAAAATATCATTTTAGATGAGTTTAAAGCATGATAAAAGTATATGTTTGACAGGTTGATGGTTATAAAACTAGTACTGATAAGTTATGTTTATCAACTTAATCTTCAGTAACTTAATCATCTTATTATTTTATTTAATAATAAGAAAAATTTGGATTTGATTAAATTTCAAAACACCCGTTTAAAATTGGTTATTATGCAAATAGTATGTAGTAATTAATAAAATTTAAGTGAGAAAAGTTAAAAGCTCAAGATTAGGAAAGGATCGTGATTCATGCAATCAGATGAGGATGCAAGAAAAGACTGATCCGAAATAATAAATGAGAAAGGAAAGCAACACAAATAATTTATTAAAATTTAATGCTTGCCTCAATGTCTACCTGCCCAGAACAAATTGCTTATTGTTTGTTTTTGGGTCAATGGTTTGAAGTTTCTAGCCAGGACCAATGGCGGAATGAGACCTCTCTTGAATTATGAAAGGGCTTTTCCCAGAGATGCTGATTAGGTTACTTTCAAGTCTCCTAACACTATTCGCACTCAGATGAGTTCCACGTTTAAATTTTAACACTCACTAAGTAGAAGTAAACCTGGAAACAGTTGTTCCTTATTTTCTGGGTTATGTTTGAAGGGCAACGATAATCAGGACAATATGTAGTACACCCAGCAATGAACTGGCGATACCTACTTTTGCGAAGTCGACAGGACCAAATTTATTATAGCAAATCAATGCAAGATGCTGTAGTTGGTGTTTCAGTATCAAAACACTGATTCCGTGTTCCTATAGTATACATGGATCTGTACACTTTTTCAGCACATTAATTAATAGGACCCCTGCTTGATGCCAGTCCAGACAATATAATCTTACAATGGTTGAATTGGTGTCACTGTAAAAAAGCCAAAATAACCACTACTAACATATATGTTATTGCTTCCCAGTTCCACCAAACTCCATTAATAAATAACATCGGTGAAAAACACCATTCGCCTACCTCACCGCTTCTTCAGATAAGACATACCTCGTTGATCTTCTCGGAAGCTGCTTTGTAGAGACTAAATTTCCTGCATATATATAAATAGCAAAGGGCATCTCAGTCTATCCAACTATAAATATACACAGCTGGAAGCTTGTTCTATCGACCTTAATTGTGCGCACTCGTGTTCGCCTACACGTTAAGACCGTGTACTAAGAAAGCCATTGATTCTTTTCCATTTCTATACATATTTGATATTACCTCACTCTGCAGTGCATTAATTTGAAGGACCTTTCAAGTTCCAACTAACAGAAAATGGTCATGATGTTGAGTAACCAACAACAGATGTTGTCCAAGATTGCAACCGGCGATGGACATGGCGAGAACTCTTCATATTTCGACGGTTGGAAGGCATACGAGAATAACCCTTATCATCCCACCAACAATCGTGAAGGAGTCATCCAGATGGGTCTAGCAGAAAACCAGGTAACTTATTATATATCGTCATATAAGTTCATAAAAAACGCGACAACTCACAGCAACTAATATTTTTTGTTGATTGAAAATTCAGCTTTGCTTTGATTTGGTTGAAGAATGGCTCATGAATAACCCAAAAGCCTCAATTGGTAGTGCTGAAGGTAAAAGTGAATTCAGGGATATAGCCATCTTCCAGGATTATCATGGATTATCAGAGTTCAGAGAGGTATATACAGCTTATTGATATTCACGTCGTTTAATGTTTGTATGGATCCGTATTAGTAGTTAAGAGAGTTATTCTTGTTCTATCAGGGTGTTGCAAAATTTATGGAAAAAGTGAGAGGAAATAGAGTTACTTTCGATCCTGAGCGCATTGTGATGAGTGGTGGAGCAACCGGAGCCCATGAGACAGTTGCCTTCTGTTTGGCCGATCCTGGTGAAGCATTTTTAGTGCCCACTCCATATTATCCAGGGTATACATCATTTTCTAAGATAACTTTCTTCTTTCTTTATGCAACTCTGTTATAATTATTGCTTCCATGAAAGAGAATAAACAATGGCTAGTTTCATAATTAGATTGAGCTCCTTTTTCAATTTGGGTTTAGCAGTTCTTCCATCATACACTGAACCAAGCCTGTGTGCTTTCCGCCCATTAGCAACCCACGCACAGGAAAAAAGAAGGAAAGAAAAGGAGAGAGATATTGGCTATCAATTCTAGCCTTAGATTAATAAAATCAATCTAGAAAGTCAATCATGCACACTGCTTACAAACTGACAAGTAGCTTCTAAAGTCAACATCTTGAATAAGCTCCAAATTTCAATCTGACATCCATAGCCCTCAGAAAAACTATTTTTATTTGTAGAACCAGCGGATCAGGTAGATTAAACAGTGAAGTTATATTTCTAGAGTAATAACGTATGTAGAATCTTCGTAGATAAGATTTCAGAACCATGTAGATTCTATTCAATAATTTAATTTTTCTAGAGGAAGTTGAGGCCCATATTCGTCAAGCAACTACCAATATCAGCACATATTGGAGATATTAACCATCACTTTCCTTGAATCTGCCCAATTAGCATACTTCCAAGATGAACATACCTGTGGTGTCTCTTTGATGTACTTGTCTAACTTTCAACTCGAAAGCAGTTAAAAAATCAATGAAATATTCAGCAATACTTCCATACTTTAACGAGCAAATAAATATGATAAAAATTGAAAAATATAAATATGTTATGCATGAAAAAGCGTTACAACAATACAATACTTATTTACCAGAACAATAATTTTGGAGTACTCAAAGATTTGTCATCCTCTTGCAGATTTGATCGAGATTTGAGATGGAGAACGGGAGTGCAACTCGTCCCAGTTGTATGTGAAAGCTCTAATGATTTCAAGATTACCAGAGCCGCCATGGAAGCAGCATATGAAAAAGCTGAAGAAGCTAACATCAGAATAAAGGGTGTGCTCATTACAAACCCATCAAATCCTCTAGGAACTTTCTTGGACAAAGAAACACTGAGAAGTCTCGTGAGCTTCATAAATGAAAAGAATATCCACTTGGTCTGTGATGAAATTTATTCTGCCACAGTTTTCAAGGGACAGAATTTCATTAGCATCGCTGAGATAATAGAGGAGGAAAACATCCAATGCAACCGCGATCTCATTCACATAGTCTATAGTCTTTCAAAGGACATGGGATTCCCTGGCTTCAGAGTTGGAATTATTTATTCATACAACGACACAGTTGTGAGTTGTGCTCGCAAAATGTCCAGCTTTGGACTTGTATCTTCACAAACCCAACATCTGATTGCGTCAATGTTATCAGATGATGAGTTTGTGGGGAGGTTTCTTGCGGAGAGTGCTACAAGGTTAGCAGCAAGGTATACTGCCTTCACTAATGGACTTGCTCAACTAGGCATTAATTGTTTGAAGAGCAATGCTGGACTATTTTTATGGATGGATCTGAATCATCTCCTCAAGGAGCAGACATATGACGAAGAGATCAAGTTGTGGCGACTGATAATCAACGATGTTAAGCTAAATGTTTCTCCAGGTTCTTCTTTCCACTGCGCGAATCCAGGGTGGTTCAGGGTTTGCATTGCCAACATGGATGACCAGACCATGGAAGTGGCTTTGGCAAGAATCAGAAAGTTCATGCTTAAGAATAAGCCGCTTGTTATGCCTGTGAAGAAGAAACTTTGTTGGCAAAGAAGCCTTCGACTCCGCACCTCGTTTCGAGGATTGGAAGATATCCACTTGTCCCCATGCGTGATGTCCCCTCAATCACCACTTGTTCGGGCCAGGACTTAGCAAGAGTGCGGTTAAGACTCTGCATTCTGCACCGTTCATATACATTAGTCATCAAATGTAAAGGCTTCGAGATTGATTTTTTTTTTTTTTCCTGTACCATTTCGGAGTGTTGGTGCATTTTTGTGTAATAACAAAGAGTGTAACCCATATGATGCACAAAAGCTCTGCATCATATGGGATTTTTTAATGGTTCATGCACGCATCTGTAGTCCCATTTCAGTTTGTTGAGTGTATTTTTCCTTTTTTCACTGGCGAAGTGTTAGTGAGAAAAGTTAGTAACTTGTAAGTTGATTGAACATATGCATTCAATTTCGTTCTATCTTTTTAACTTTTTATTTCTACGTGTGGCAACTCTGGTAATCTTGATCAGGCTAACAGGTCCTGTTTTCACAGAAAAGGAAGGGGCGAGCAGGGGACTATGTTCCTTTTAACGAAGAACCTCATTTATGACGCGTACTCCACTGTGTACCTTTGCCTATCATTTCATGCTATATGATGTATACATGCATGTTGGTGCATGAATAAGTAAAAATCAGTACTTAGTATCCAATTACTAAACTAATAAGGATATGACATCTGAGATCATGTCTTATCACATATTAAAGCCGGTGGATTAAGATATGTATATTATTATTGACTGTATCTTCGAAACGTCATGTAGTTTTCTGAAAGTGTCCTTTTTTAACAAATATTAAAGCGTGTAATGATGTAAGAAAGCAACTGGGATAATAGATGAGCTTCCCTAAACAAAAAGAATATTGGTTAGGTGTTGGTAGAAAGATGGAAAAGCAGATGATATTCTCAGCTGTTCAGCTATATATGTCCCAGAACTATAATTATAAATGACTTAAATTGATCATTAAATTATATATATAAAATGACAAGTATCAATCAGAGTAGAATTAATAAAGGCCGTTGCTCTGCAAGGGTTCAGCAGGAAGGGACATCTCGCAACCTGTGATACCCTTTTTAATTATTCAGAAGTAAGCAACACGATGAGGGTCATATTTATTCATACTATAAGTTTATGATCCCACTCTCTCACAAGTCACAAACTCCGATAATCTGGCAATTTTCTGCCCTGAACATCGTTAAACAACTATTAGCGAATGGGTACAGCAAACTATAACCATAAATTATTTTATTAAACAGAAGAAAGGAGACTGACATTTTTGGTTTCCATGATGATGAGAAATTGCTGGCGAGAAAATGCCCTGTAGTTGTCAAGATTTCCTTACGAGGCTTTCAAGTTTCGGATAATTAGTGGTTATTGGTGTTACAAGAATCTTCGCTGTTGACCCTCCTTCAGGAGCAAAAACAATAATTCTTCGATTTCACTAGTAAACGACTTCTATAGTTGATCTCATTCTCACTATCTGCAACTTGTTACCCCAACCTTTCTGAAGACAAACAAGTGGTTGTTGCTCGGCCTCCTTAAAAGCCCACATTAAAGTCTTCCAACTCCTCTGAAACAAAAAGCTTTTGAATATATTGACTGAAATAATTTGACTTTTCCTCTTCAGATAATTTTACTTGAACTGATCCCTTTACATATATTTAGTAAGTTGGGGCTGTGAGGCAAATAACAGTTCTATTTTATTAGTATTAAAAAATTAATAATTTGGTTATTTTGGAGCACTCAAAGTCAAAGAATATTGTCATTCTTTTGCAGATTCATTCAAGATTTGAGATGGAAAACAGGAGTTCAACTTGTAGCACTGTATGTGAAATTTCTAATGATTTCAAGATTATCAGAGAAGCCTTGGAAGCAGGATAACAGCATACTAAAGGGTATGCTCATTACAAAGCCCCTACAAGAAAACTTTCTCGGACAGAAAAATACTGAGAAGTTCAGGTTGTGTTAGTCTATGAACTCAGAATTGGAAACACACAATTTTCAATACATTTTAAATCAATATCAACTTCATATTATTTTTTAAAATAAAACTATTTAAAATCAATCACATATTTTTAAATTATTTAAAAAAACAAAAATAAAAAGTTCACTAAACTTTATCAATGAAAACAAAATCCACCTTAATGATTTTTATGATGGTATGATTATGATGTGGTGTCGGTTGTCTTTTATCATTATTATTTTTCATAATATTATATATGGTTTTTTTAAATATAAATAATTTTTATAATAAACAGTCTTTTTCTGTCAACAGAAATCAAAGCGTGTAAATGATGTAAGAAATAAAAAAACTAGGATAATACATAGATAAGCTTTCTCCAAACAAGCATGAAGAATATTAGTTAGATGTTGGTAGAGGGATGGAAAAGATGATGAGATTATGAGCTGTTCTGCTCTATATGTGTCCAAGAACTATATATATGAAAATCTGATTATGCCTGGAATTAATCTCTATTATTATTTTTTTTTAAATTTAAAAAAAAAAACCCACCTAAAGTAGAAAAAAACAAAATGATGAGATGGCAATGGCATGCTTAAATGTAACGGTGAAAAAAATGATCAAACCAGAGAAAGAAAGCGAGCCCACACTCTTTTTAAGTATCAAAAGAGAATCAAATCAAATCACAGATAAGCACAAGCACTAGTGCAAAGCAAAAGACCCAGAGACCGGTGTCTCTGTCTCAGCAAAGTGGGATGCTGATGAAAGATGATGGGCACTCACTTGTAAACTCCCTCTCCACTCTCCACCAAAATTACCAACAACCCACTCTCTCCTCCTCTCCTATCTTAACCTTCAAAGGCACCATCCTTCCATTTGAAGGTTCCAAGTCAATGAATCAACAATGCCTTTTTAAGCTCGTCTGTGGCATTAATATTTCACATGATGGAGGTACCTACATAACCAATATTTCTTTGCAGATATTCCTGTAATTTACTAATTTAGTTGTTGTTTAATTTTAGGTGATAGTTTGCTTCACTGCGTTGTGGATGCAATTCTGGAGGCATTGGATCTTCCTGAAGTCGGCCACATATTTCCCGATTCTGCTCTCAAAGAAGCTGTCAGTTTCTTCTTCTCTTTCTCTTCTTTTGCACTCACTTATAATGTTAAATATAATAAGCTATAGCATTTTCATGTTATAGCACGAAATTTGGTATGTTTAGGAGCTTAAAGAATTAGCTGTAGTGATCTGAACTTGACTTTTAGAAAAGCAACTCTGGCAGACTGATTCCTTTGGAGAGACTTTATTCACACGCTAAAGGATTGTGTTCATGCAAAAACACATTTCAACAAAAATTAAAAGGGAGAGCGATGCATAATTAATTAGAATTTAATCTTTGCGTCTATCACTACCTTTACAGCTAAATTGTTTCATTAGTTTTTGGTGCATTAAGATAATCGGTCAATGGTTGAAATTTCTGGAGATGACAATGAGATTGAGACCTCAGGAAGCAAATACGAGTATACATATGAATTGTGAAAGTGGTTTGGCTACTTTCAAGTCTTTTAACACTATCTAATAACGCAATCAGAATGAGTTTTATTTAACACTCAGAAAGTGTATCTGAACCAAACCAAAAACTCCCCTACGTCAAAAAATTAACATAAATCCCAAATTTTTTAACAAACTTTGGAGAGGTTCTTAACTGAACCAAATTGTTTCCAAATTATTGAACAATTTAGAATTTTAGTACAGTTTTAATTTGTTTTATTAAGTGTTGAATTGTCAAATAAGATGTTATACTGTCAAATAAAACAGATAATGATAGTTCAATATCAATCATTTAGTTAATGTTTAGTAGTCTATCTTGATGCCTCTATTTTTTTTTTGGATCACTGTAAAATGATGGTAATAAACCCTGTTAATATATGCATATATGCTTTTACTTCCACCAACCACCACCACACCCCAGTTGCTACCAAATGCCATTAAAAAATAACATTGATGGAAAACTCAGTTGGCTCAATTCTTCTAAGTAGTACCTAGCTCTTTGATCTTCTTCAAACTTTGACTAAATGTAACAAATGAGGAAACTCATCTCGTTGAGCTTCCTCACTAGATGGCCTTACTGCTCCTCGGTCTTCTAGAAACTTTGATTAAATGTAGCAAATAAGCAAATGAACTTCTATTATCTTTCACTAAATGTTTTTACTAGCTCCCGGTCTTCTAGAAACTTAGACGAAATTACTTTGTTCATGGGCAAATAAGCAAACTCATCAGCCAATCACGACTATAAATATAGAGGAGGAGCTTTTACATCTAGACCGTGTACGGCAAGCAATTGCGAATTACAATAGCCCAAAATCCCTTCTCTCCCATTTTTGTTCATATTTTCCATTTCCAGTAAACTTCTGTCAGTGCACTTGGAGGACTTCTAAGTTCCAACTAACGGAAAATGGTCATGATGTTGAGTAACCAACAACGATTGTTGTCAAAGATAGCAACAAGCCATGGAGATGGTGAAAACTCTCCCTATTTTGCGGGTTGGAAGGCATATGAGAATGATCCTTATCATCCCACCAAGAATCCTGATGGAGTCATCCAGTTGGGTCTGGCAGAAAACCAGGTGACTTGTTATACTTGTTGACAGTATTATTATTAGTATTATATTGTTTTCTCGTCATATAAGTTCATCAGAAGCGCTACAACTCTCTTCGTTGTTTTCTTGTTGATTGCATATGCAGCTTTGCCTTGATTTGGTTAAAGAATGGATCACGAACAACCCAGAAGCCTCCATTTCTACTCCTGAAGGTATACGAGAATCCAGGGATTTAGTCATGTTTGACGATTATCACGGCTTACCAGACCTTAGAGATGTATGTGATACCCAGAAAACTTTTTCCTTAGTACAAAGCTTTATTTAGTAATTGATATTTATCGCCGTTCAATCGTTGTATGGATTTGTATTTTTATGGGGTAACAATAACATAATTCAATAACCTAGAGTTGCATACAGATAATGATTTTGAAATGATTATTATATACGTGTTTTTCATTGAACTGAAAGTATTTAATTTTATTATTTATCAATAAATTAATATGATTTCTCAAGATAGATTGCTAAACTGAAGGAAATTGTTGTATAATTTTGAAACCTGGATGATGAAATTAAATTTAATACAAACTTCGGTCAAGAATGATATTATTATTGTTTTCCTGTGTTTTTCTTAATAAAGAGTCATTCTTGTACAGGCTGTTGCAAAATTTATGGGAAAAGTGAGAGGAAATAGAGTCACCTTTGATCCTGACCGTATTGTTATGAGCTGTGAAGGAACCGGAGGTCATGAGACGGTTGCGTTTTGTTTGGCAAATCCTGGTGAAGCATTTTTACTACCAACTCCCTATCATCCAGGGTAATGCAACATTTTCTAATATAATTTTGTACTTTGTTTATGCCACTATTGTTATGGTCATAGAAAAATGGTTACCTAATTAGATCGAGGTCGTCTTTCAATTGGTATTTAGCAGTTCTTCCACCCTACAGTGAGGTAAGCCTCTGCTTTCCTCCCCTTACCCACCCATGCACAGGAAGGAAAGGAGAGATTATAAAATCAACATTGAGATTAATAAAATCAATTTAGAAAGTCTATGCTTACAAGCTCAAAAGTAGCTTTGAATCTCAACATGCCATTTATAAGCTCCAAATTTGAATGTGACATCCATAGACCTTAGACAAACTCTGTTATTTGTGAGGCCAAATAGATTAAACAGTCAAGTCTTTTCTAGTGTAATCAAGTTCATGGATTCTTTTCAATAAGAGCGGTTTAGAACCATGCATCTTAGATAGCTAGTGCAATGTTGACTAGAATAATGACTTCCAAGTTTGTTTGGTTCACTTTTTCTTTTTCTTTTTTTAATTTCTTTAATTTTGGAGTTACTCAAAGATTTGTCATTCTCTTGCAGATTTGATCGAGATTTGAGATGGAGAACAGGAGTTCAACTTGTTCCAGTTGTATGTGAAAGCTCTAATGATTTCAAAATTACCAGGGCAGCCTTGGAAGCAGAATATGAAAAGGCTCAAGAAGCTAACATCAGAGTAAAGGGTGTGCTCATTTCAAACCCTCTAGGAACTTTCTTGGATGGAGAGACACTGAGAAGTCTAGTAAGCTTCATCAATGAAAAGAATATCCACTTAGTCTGTGATGAAATTGATTCTGCCACAGTTTTCATGGGACAGAATTTCATCAGCATCACTGAGATAATAGAGGACGAAAACATCGAATGCAACCGCGATCTCATTCACATAGTCTATAGTCTTTCAAAAGACATGGGAATCCCTGGCTTCAGGGTTGGAATTATTTACTCATACAACGACACGTTTGTGAATTGTGCTCGCAAAATGTCCAGCTTTGGACTTGTATCTTCACAAACCCAACATCTTATTGCATCAATGTTATCAGATGATGAGTTTGTGGAGAGGTTCCTTGCGGAAGGTGCCAAAAGGTTAGCAGCAAGGTATATGGCCTTCACTCGAGGACTAGCTCAAGCAGGCATTGGCTGCTGGAAGAGCAATGCTGGACTACTTTTATGGATGGATTTGCATCATCTCCTTAAGGAGCAGACATATGAAGCGGAGATGGAGTTGTGGCGAGTGATAATCAACGAAGATAAGCTAAATGTTTCTCCTGGTTCTTCTTTTCACTTCCCAAATCCAGGGTGGTTCAGGGTTTGCATTGCCAACATGGATGACCAGACCATGGAAGTTGCTTTATCACGAATCAGAACCTTTATGGTTAAGAATAAGCCGGCTGTGATGACTGTGAACACTTAATTAGCACGTCATCTCAATGATCGGATGATATCCACATGTCACCGTGTTTGATTGTATGTATTCGTCCAATATCATTCTACATTTTCGAAATTCAACGTTCTTGTAAAACTTGTTGCACTAAACGGAGAAAAAGTGAATGATTCTGAAATAGAACAGAAATTGTATCGCATCAGTTAGATTGAATTTAGTGATCTTCAAAGCGAGTGTGCTACCTGCAATTGCAAGTGCTATGAACAAATTCGAGTTAAAAGAGAAGTTAAAATAAATAAGAAAATCGAGTGGGATAAGTGGATAAACCCTTCTTAATCTACAGCTCTTCATCAGATTGCTTTTTCATTGATAAAGAGAGAAGAAGAGTATAAATTTCACAGAAGTTAAAAAAAAAACTCGTGGGGGACCGTGTTCCTTCGTATTGAACATCATGAATCATGCATGGATGAATAAATATAAAAATCATTCCTTGATTTCTTATTAAGGATATGATTATGATATGTTGTTGTCTGATATCATCTCTCATCATCAAATACCAAAGGCGGTGGATTAAGATATGAATCGTTGTTGTCGCTTGGTCATGTACTTTTCTGAAATTAATTTTTATAATAGAGAGCCTTTTTCTCTTAACAGACATTAAAGCTTGCAATCAATGTGAGAAAGAAGAAACCGGGGTAGCTTTCTCCAAATTAAGAATATTATTTGGATGTTGGTAGAAAGATGGAAGAGCAGATGACATCAAAGTTGAATTAATAAAGGCCCTTGCTCAGTAGCCCTTTGATTCCAGCTTCGATGGTTTTTCGATTTGTTTCAGGAGTAGGACATAGCACATCGATTTGATTAATTAGAAGTACATTACAAAATGAGGGTCATACTCCCACTATGAGTTCATGATCGGAATCTCTCACAACTCACAAAGTGTAATATGAGGTTTTTTCTACTCTAAATATCCTCAAACAATTATTACGAAGTAGTCTTAATATGTGCTTATATGTGTCTATGTTAAGACCTAAAAATATAAGTATTTTCATGATTATAGTCATTAATCTATCTTAAGAATTATGTTAAATTAATTATTTTATGATTTTTGTAATATAAAAATATGTTTTTTAAAATAAAATAATGATTATAATCAGGATAATATATTATTTTCAAAGTCTTAATATGTCTTTGTAGAGTACACGTTAAGACTATACATTATCAAATGATAAAGGTAATATATGGAAAAATTTATTAATTAATGAAATCAAATACAAGAAAATTGAAGGAGGAAAGAAAGAGAGCATTTTGTCTTTGTTATTATTTTTTTTTTCATTTTGTTTTGTTTCTCTTTTGTTTTCTGGTTTCCACGATGGTGAGAAATTTCTTGTGAGAACCAAATACTTAATGCCTTGTAGTTGTCAAGATTTCCCTTCAAGCCCTTTCTAAATAAAAGCCATCTCTTGAATGATTTGTGGTTCCTAGTGTCACAGCAGCTTCGTTGTTGACACTACTTTAAGAGCAACAACAAGAAGTCTTCAATTTCACTAGTAAACGACTTCTCCAGTCGATTTCATTCTCAATATCAGCAACTTGTCACTCAAGCCAACCACGTTGTTGTTGCTGTTCGGCCTCCTTAAAAGCCCAAATTAAAGTCTTCCCAACCCCTTTGAAACGAAAAGCTTTTTTGTTGTCTTGTAAACAACTTGCTAATTGAAGACAAAATGACTTTTCCTCTCATCAAGTATGTTTACTTGAACTGATCCTTTTGCATAAATGAGTCAATGGCTCTATCAATTGTTCTCATTTCCCTACATCATTGCTTGTCTTCGAGTTACCTACCATTTCTAATAAGGTGGGGTTATATATATACTTAAATATCTTTTTATTATCGAATAACGTTAAGTGTTTGCCTAACAAAGTGTCAAGTTACGAACCCTTCCGTATAAAGTTAAGAAAAGAGAACAGTAGATTACGTGAATAAGAAATTCTTGGAGTTTCAATGAAACCCGAGAAAAGTCTTCTTCACTTATTTTTATGCATTTGCTAACATTTTTTATAACCTCTCTAGATTCTACATGCTTGCTTAATCGCTGAGTAAGAAGGCAAAAGGCCGGTGAGCCCTTCGCATACTTCAGAACTAATTTCAATAGCCGGCTAGATAGCCATTAATTTTACTTCATTGAAGAGTACAGGCAAAAGGGAGTTTCTTATATTGTACTACCACATTTCTTTTTGTCATTTATCAGAAAAATAATGTAATATATTTATTTTGATAATAGTATGTTAGTTTAGAAGTCAATGTTGTTGGTTGCCGGTTGCCGCTACTTGCTATGCATTACGTTAATTTGTTGATTTATCAAAAAGCCTTGGTGGGTTCGTTGGCTCTGTTAATCAATTGAATTAAATAATCTTAATCGTTTCTCATCAATCATCAGGACCCATCAGAATTGAGATAAAATCAGAACAACAATAATTGCTAAGTAGTAAAATAATTGAATAGAAAGTAGAATGTAACTCTCCAAAATTCACTTCTTGATCTCTCTAGTGTATACATATGCATAACCATTAATCTATAATATATGAATGAGTTTGAGACAAACCAATACCACAAACTATACAGAGGAGAAGCATACATGTCATCGTACATCTGCATGACCAGTAATGCAGAGAAGAGACGAACAAGAAGTTGAATTCTCTCTCTCTCTTCACAATTCAACATATAACACAAGCGTTGGGATTCTCTTCAGCACTCACCACGTGGTAGTGTGTGGTCAGGTAAGGATTGTAGGCTTGGTAAGCTTTGACAAGGTCAGCTACTGGGTCTTTCTTCTTGTCATCCTCCTTCTTTTCATCTTTCTTCTTGTCATCCTTCTTCTCCTCTTTTGCAGGCCCAACCGTTAGGATCTCAGGGCACCATTGTTTCTTCTTCAATTTTGCCACCACACAAATTGGGTCAACGTCTCCTATCACTGTTAGTTTATTGTCTTTCATGTCTATGGCTATCGATTCAATCCCTGTAAAGAGTAGTTGTAAAAAAGATCAATATTTTCATATCTATTGGGAACAAAAAGAAATCAAACATAAAGATAAAAAGCTCACCTGAAAGGCTGGAAACTGCTTTCATTGCCTTCTGCTTTCCCTTGTCATCGTGCAAGTCCAATTTCAGCACAACTTTCTGAAACAAAAACCGGTGTTAATTAATAAAGCAAACTCGGCAACCATAAAGCTTGTCTTTTTTTTTTCCTGGGAAAATTGAACTTTCTCATGATTTTATATTACTGAGGAATTCTTATAGTAAGAACTTGTAAGTGGAAGGAAATTCACATTCCATATATATCTATGAAGAGCCCCTAACACAAGTCATAGAAAATTCAAGTTACATGAAAACAAATTAAGATTTATAAAGAAATAAAGAAAGAAATTGCACAGAAAAAGACTCATGATCATGACTTGTTGTGCCAAGAAACTCAGATTGGATAGATAGATTATCTTAAGAGAAGGAAATTTCACCTTCATTTGCACTTTGTTTTGTTTAAGGCTCTGACCAGGTCTTGAAGAAGATGAATGGGAACTTCCAGAAGTGAAAAGATCAATCAACAATCAACACGAAGAGAGAAGCAGAAAATGTCTATATATACAAGTAGAAAGTATAGATTATTAATTAAGAAAGATTAATATTTAAAATATAATTGATGGCTCAAAATCTCGATGGTTTAAGGGTCGTAATAAGCGTTAATACTGCCAAAACAAGTCAAAACTTCTACACTCTTAGCGTTGAGGAAGCACAGTAGGCAATCGCCTTGTCCAACAAGTTATGGCTTGAGACCGAGTCGTTTTCTTCGTTACTTTTCGGGGTTGTTTCCTCTGCTTCTGCTCTGTTTCTGTGATGCTTCTCGGTTTGCTCTATCTTGTTGTACCCTGAAGACTAATGGGTTCCTCGCTGAAAGTAATTAATGTGAAGGTACAACCTTGCACTTCGTAATCAAGACGGTACACCAATTCTGTATCACACAGGAGTTAACGTGTTGAAGCCGTGGTTTGGTTTCGAGGAATCCTTGCAAGTCCTCAAGTCAACGTCACGATTTGTTTCTTACTTACTCCGAAAAGCAAAATTTTAATTATTTCATTCTAAAAAAAAATTATTCAAGAAAAAGAGAAAGAAAAAAAATTAAAAAGAGGAGAAGAAATGATTATTAGGTTAACATACAATTTGTAGTTTAATATTTATTTTTAGACGAGTCGTCACCTAATAATTGTTTAACTAAATTTAATGAGAAAACCTTTGAAGAACTTTCAATTTCGACGGCTTATCGTGATTACAGTTAATTATACACAGATGCATTGGTTTAATTAGATTATCCAAGAACGACGTGTCGTCTACCGAAAATGGATATGCCAAGACGCCCAAGGAGTAGTATATGCGAGGTAGGTCATCGTGTGATGAGGAGTCAGCTGAAGCGAATCAAAAGAGGAGTTTCTGAATGTGTAAAAGATGGAAATTCTCTTTCTTACCCAATCTTCACGTATCATGTAGCATAGCCATGCCCATGTCCAGACGCTGCATAAAAATTTATTACATTAAACGACATAAAAGGTGGCTGCATATTAGTTTAATTTAATTAGAGGGCGGCAAGAGCAAGACACAAGAACCATTCATTTGTTCCTAACTTACAAACATGGTGACATTATGGTATAGGTTAAGAGGAGATGATGATCCAAGTAATATTAAAAAATTTGGAACCCAAATTGTTGATGTGTCGCTTGCCTTCCTCCTCCTATGATTACAGATGCTATGCATTTCCCTCATTTGCATACAAATGAACACATTACGATGATTGGTTCACAAAAGGTTACACTGGTGTTAGACGAAGTCAATTCGGATTTTTATATATGTGGAGAGGAGTGGAGGGGGGTCATAATCGAGGCAATTTGAAGCAGATTTTGAGACGAAAACCTTGTGATTATCCACGCCAGCATGATAAGTATACAACTTATAAATAATACTCCAAATCAAGGACGAAAGCTACGTAACATTTTTATATTTTATTATAAAATTAGGGAAGTAAAAGAGAATAGTTAGTTATTAGGTCTGCGTACGACAGCCTTGACGATTTCGTGAAAATTTGTGCGATGAATTTGTTACGTCATCAAGTTCAATGCCCCTTTTAACTGGCTACGATTATTATACTATATTTATGTTCCCTGTAGGACCAAGTAAAATGAAGATGGTTGAGTTCACCATCTGAATGGCTGCTGGTATTTAATTGTGACTACACAACTTCTCTTAAAAATTCAATGTTTCCTGACCCATTAAATTTTATATATTTTTCTTTCTATTAGATGGTATATAAAATTGGTCAGGGCATCCATCACACCACAAGCAACAGCTGTTCAGAGCAATACAATTAGCGAAATTCACTCTTCAATTCAATTTTCTCTACTCGCAAGCAGATGGTAAGACTTTTGCCTTAATTATGAAACAATATTGAGGAGATACAAAAAATAGTCCATGGAAATAAACCAAGTACATAGATGACGAAGGGCTTATTCGATTGTAAAAAGATGTCCAAACGTTTTGAAACCAATCTAGTCACTGAAAATGCTTAGAAGGCCTTTAAGTAGTATACTGCCTATCAACGCCATTACATGATGTTGCCCCTCCCTTCTGGCTCTATATGTGCGGGCGTAACTTTCTATCATGCATCATCTGGTACAATTATTCCACTAAGGGCGAAGGCTTAAAAAAAATGGGGAGGTTCTGGATTTGTTTGCGAGGAATTATAACCCCCATCTGTGAAGATTATTAATGATGAAATCAGAACAGAATATGCAATGATTGATGACTGAGAAGTTTCAAAGGCCAGCTTTTTAAAATTCCACTCAACTAAACTGCAGCCTCAGCTTTTAGGGATGTCCGAGCAATTTCCAGTGCCTCCTCAACTGACGTGGCTTGTTGAAGCTTCGCTTTATCAACAGAAGGCTGACTCCTCGCAAGTTTGGGAAGGAGTTGAAATTCCTAAACATTGCAGCTGGCATTAGTTTAGTTTCATAAAACAAATGTCACAAGTACAATCATGTAATATCATCTCAAGCTCTGGGGACATTCACAATATCTGAAGAGAATAATAGTTAAAATTACAGTTCTTTTTTAAATATATATATATATATATGCCTAAGAGTTGCAATTTGCATAACATACGCATTTAAGAGTTTCTATAGTTCATTTGACTAGTTCAGCCTTCAGAGACAGATAGTTATAAAGCTCATGCTGTCATGCATAGCACTCATTAATCATTTAAGTACCTAGGTGACATCCAAAATAAAATTCTTGATAAATACCTCAGGACTACCACTTTCAACAAGAACTCCTTTCAATTTACCTAGGGGACAGCAACAACAAAGTCAAAAACAGAAGGACAAACCAAGATAGAGAGAGAGTGTGTGTGAAGGCTGTAATGTTACCAGAATCTATCCAGAATGTAGCAATTTTAGGATCAAAGTTCCCAATCTCAATTGTCTCTCCAACTGTACAATAAGATTACAACAGCAATTACCGAGTATTAAGTGAAATTTATGGAAGGTATTGAATTATTAAAGTTCCAGGATGTAATGCAAAATGTATGCAGAAGTGATTCTCACCATTGTCTCCAAAAAACTGCCACCACACTTTCCGGGGGCTCCCTTCATACTCAAAAACCCTCGAGTAGAAATATGGAAGATAATCATATCTGGACATCAAGCAGCAAAGGAAATCATCAAAAAGGATGTTTCAGCAGGAAAGAAAACAATTGATGTCAAGTACAATAGAAAGGATTAGACATACGTGTGAGTATGTGCACTAAGTAATGCTTTAACACAGTGCTGTGCAGATCGTCGGGCATGATCTACATGTTCAACTCGTGCTATACGGTCATAAATCTGTTCAGTGAACACATAAGTACTTTGAAATTATGAGAAAAGAAAATAAGTCCCGCTTGGTTTGAGAAAAATTTACCTTAAGGGGAAAGGCCGCTACATCTCCAATTGCAAAAATTCCAGGCACACTTGTGCGGAACTGACCATCAACCTGAGATTTGGAATGTTTTAAGTACTAAAATATGATGAATGAAATACAGAAATGTCATGAACTTTTATTGGCAATCAAAATAGGCAGTTGTAAGGTATAACCCTGCTCACCTGTATTCCACCAACAGTACTATTTAACCCCACCCTTTCGAAGGGACCAACAGCAGGTTTTGCTCCAATACCAATAATAATCTGCATAACAAAAGGAGGGGGAAAGGAATTTTCCTTGTTATCAATTTACACAGGACACACTCTAGTGAGGAAACAAGCCTTCATCCAGATTTTGCACATTATAATAAGTATTATCTCATGATTCCACGTAAGGGACATTTCAAGTAGAGAAGAATCCTTGAACATGAAATAATAAAATTACCACATCTGCTTCAATTGTAGATCCATCTTCAAGTTCAACTGCAGCTACACGTCCATCAGAACCGGCTTGTAAGTTCTTTATGGGGACACCCTGGTAAATAAAAGCTTTTATGTTTATGGCTAAATTTATATGCAGCTGTTTACATGCTAAATAGTGTGACACGCATGCATGTAACTCAGTAGTGAGAGTGAGAGAGCAACTTACCTTGACAAATTTGACACCATACTCTTGGTATAATTCTTCATATCTCCGAGAAAGTGAAGGAGTAAACAATCTTTGCAATATGTGGTTTTCTGGAAAGATGATCTACTTTTGAAGAACAGAATACAACTTACCATGTCAGAATATAAGTACAATAACTAGACAGAAACAAGTTACAAATTGTCAATCTGCTTTTAAAACTTTTTTCTTTTTCTGTTTCATAAATAGTCAATTAGAAAGCATTTTGAAAATCCTTCAAAGAGTATCTTTACTTTACTATGATCATTAATAAGAATGGAGACGTTTGGGAAACAGTAGTCATAGAAAAATGAATAACATGGATAAAACAGAAAAAAAAAAATTAAAAAAAATCTGCGGTGTTATGGGATCAAACTTCTATGAAACTGAAGGAAGGATTTAACAATATGAGCATGAAAGGATCCTTAATATGACATCACAATGAGCCATCAGAAGACAACATTTTCACAGCACAAGCACAGAAAAAATTGTGATCAGGTAGAATAGCCAAGTGCAAAGGACGTCAATAACAGCACTGTGAACTGAAAAAGTTCAAATCATAATTGTTAAACGATAATAAAAATACTGACAAAGGCAAGATTGCACTAATGAGGATGCATATGCATCATATAACTTAATAATATGATATTAGAAGGAGAATGGTTAATGCTGAANAACCCATGAGTGAAGGAATAGAGGCAGTGTTATAAAAGGCACTAGGCGCTCCTAGGGCGACAGTCCGGGGCCTAGGGCCTAGGGGGCCTAACGGGGACTAAAAAATTAGGCGACAGTCAACGGTAAAAAAAATAATTAGGGCAGTGGTCGGCAGTGAAAGGAGAAGAGAAGTGGTCGGCAGTGAAAGAGAAGAGAAGAATAGAAGAAAGAAATGCAATCTACTTGCTGCCTAGAGTCATTTTTCTTAGTAACTTATAAGAATCAAAACGACATCGTTTTGGCTGGTTTTTTTTTTTTTTTTTTAAAAATAACTTCTTATCCGATCGACACAACGCCNACGACATCGTTTTGGCTGGTTTTTTTTTTTTTTTTTTAAAAATAACTTCTTCTCCGATCGACACTACGCCTCCTGTCGCCTGTCGCCTTCATCCTTCCGCCTACGCTTATGCCTACCGCCTGGCCCGCCTTTGACCGCCTAGTCGTCGGTCAATGCCACCTAGGCTGCTGACCGCCTAGGCCCGACGCCTAGCAGCTTTTCCCGGCAGTCCCCTGCCGCCCAGCGGCTTGCTGTCGCCTAGTCGACCGCCTAGGCCGATTTTTACTTCACTGAATAGAGGCAGAGCTCATCTTTTTCTAAATAGAAAGGTAAGGCGCAGGGAAGNGCTGATTGAGAAGATCAGCCTATCAATGAGACATCAGCTAGCCTACTTGACTTCTCATTGCCGGTTGATGGCATCAAGGATTGAATCAAATTCGAAATGAGAGGAGTATTGGCTAATTGGTAAAGATAATTTGCAATGGATGATCAAATGGCGTAGGAAACAAACGAAACTGAATATGAGAACATGGAAATAAAGAAACACTGAAATAGAAGTCACTGTAATTTGATAATTAAGTGACAAAAACCACTTCCATCCAAAAAATGCATGAGCTAGCAATGACTGAGTAACAAACATCACATTTTGAACAAACAATATTTCACTTATGTCCATACCGTAGTATCAAGTTTCCAACCAACTGCTGCTGCAGCAACCTCCATGCCAATATAACCTCCACCAACTACAACAACCTTCCTTGCCTTACCCTATAAAAATAAAACAACAAAATAAAAAATAAAAATAAAAATAGAGGTTAGCTTGCTGAAGCAATCTCTGCAGGGATTTTAAATTATATTTGTATAAAACCAAAGGCCTGACTAAATTAGTTTTAAGAGAGAACAAGAATGTGGTGCAGCAAGATGCTTTTGATATGAAGTCCACTCAGGAGGAATATATATGTTAACAGATTGGTAGAAAGGAGAAATTTCTATTACAAATGATATTACAAAAATATAAAATCCCATCTTCATTCATTATGCAGCCAAATGGACAACACCAGTTAATTCAAGCTGAAAATGGTAAATTTCTTCTATTTGCAACCCATTAATATTAAGTCAACTAAATGTTCTTTTGCTGTCATGAATCAGATTACAATTTATGTAGCCTAAGTTAATTTTTTTCTCTTATTTCTTTTCTGGGACAATTCAATCATGCATATTTACTCGTAAACATTTAGCCATTCACGTAATAATGTACCTGGCAAGAAAAAGAGGAAGAGAGAGAGATGATACATTCACAAGCCATTTAAAACATATCTGCACATTCAACTAAATATTCCTTTACCGACATATTATACAACAGAAATTTCATGCAGAAATGACAACATGGTCAGTCCTTAGAATATTATCTGCAAATTTATGAAGCCATAATTACCAAAGACGATATCAGTGAGTCAGCATCCGCTACATCTCGGATATAATGTACACCAGGTAGATTTCCTCCAATTTTCTCTGGGAATCTGGTAACAAGGAGGTCAACATATCAGTGCTTATTTTTATGCCTATTAGTGTAAGTGCTTTAAATTAATGAGTCACTATATAGATTGCTAGTACCTTGAGGCTGTACATCCAGTTGCAATTATAAGGGATCCATACTTAAGCAGTTTGCCTGAATTTGTTTTTACAGTTTGCTTTTCAATATCAACGCTTGTCACAGGATCTTCATACAACATCTAAACAGAACATTAAAACGATTGACCATCATTACTAGCATTTCACAAATTACTGGCAATGGTCAATTCCAATATGCATGCCAAGACTCAAAGCACAGATATATACCACTCCTTCTTCCAAACTTCACAGAACACACAGCGAATACAAATTTGCAAACCTTAAGCATTAAGACAACACAGCACAGAACAGACAAATACCTCTATCCCTTTCTCTTTATACCACTCTGGAGTTTGCCTTTCGCCCCCAGATCCAACACAAGTATGAAAACCCTGCATAAAAAAAATCCACAATATTAAAACAGGATACATATAACATCAATATCGGCGACATGAAGCACTATGTTTATAATGTATAAATTAAACCATAAACCACGCGGAGTCATAATCATGAATGTGCAAAAATATGGCTCCCTAGTTCTAATAACATTCTCGTAAACTAAACAAGGCCTCCATAAATGGTTATCATGAACAATCAAATTCATATATTAAGTATTAGGCAGGACATAATGCCATAGAAAGCAATTAGAATAAATAATTCTTACAGGTAATCGTGCTGGTTTTTTGTCTAGTGGAAACAAGTAACCCTTTGTCAATGCTGGACGCTCATAAGGCGCATAAGCCTGCCACAGCAAATCACCAAAATCTCACGTTACAGTTCATGATAAAAATAAAAATTAATGAAATCAAATGTCTGCTATGCTCATAATTACAAATTTCCACGATCAGTTATCGGCACACAAAATTATAAGTACTAGTAATGATTGTACTGAAATTTCACGACCAATCAATCAAGTCATCACAAAAGCGAATCACCTCTTTAGAGACAATACAGAGGCGTCCATCGGCCATTCCATGCTCGACAAAAGTCCTAGCCGCGTATCCAGCTGCATTGCCACCTCCAACGATCACAAACCTAGAAAACCAGCTCCAATTAGCTAAAAACATTCATTTCAGTAACTTAAAAAACTCAAAAAAAAAAAAAAAAAAGTACAAAACTAACTCCCGATTTTCATTAGCAAAAGCTGAGGAGGCGACAACGTAGCTTCTTCTCTGAAAGCTTCTTCCAGAAGGCAACGAAGAAGAATGGTGAATTTGATTCAGCGATGAAGAGCGAGGACACGAGAGAGAGAGGCCATGCTTCAGTGAAACCGAATTTGAAATGCCGGCCATTAGTTTTCGTGCTGCAGATGATTAGACAAAAACAATACAGAGAGCTTAAGGTTTATTGATAGTAAAAATAACAGAAGAAGAGTGGTTTGGTTTGTGCTAGTGGAGACTGAACCTGTAGACATTGAATTGCGAGTGCTCGTCGCTTGGAATTATATAAAAAGTTGAACTTGAATAGTAGTATTAAATTATTAAAGGAGCGCTGGCTCTACAAGAAGCCCAAAGGTCATGACGTCAAATAGTACGAGAGAGATAGACAGAGTATATGTGCAGCAATTGGATTAGTTAGTCGATCTTGCTATGTGGCATTTCGCCATTCAAGGCTGTTGCTACTTTTTATAGGAGGTAATGAAATGAAAGTCCCGCATCACGAGGTCAGGGCACAAGTAACCTAAACGACACCGTTCGCCAGTTCTAACTATTGCGATTGAAGCCCAAACTCATATTGGGGGTTGTAATCTGTCCACATTCATGTTGTGTTCGGGGACGAATTCAAAATGTTCAGTGGACCTTTCTTGGAATTTGACAAAAAATTGTTGTCGCTTTTGCTTTGAATTTGGTTTTTTCGCATCTCCAGATCTCTCTATGTACAAAAGAAAAGTAACAAAAATCCCCAACACTCCGGACTCCAGGAACGATAGAACATAGGTTGTAACTTTTAATGTGTGTCCTATAAATACATTCAAGTCAATTGCTCAAACCTGATAAAGTTGGGGAAATTAACTGAAATAGTGGAAATTAACGGGGGACTTCGAAAAATAATCAATCCGTAGATATTATATGATTTGACCTACCAATTTTTAGATTTATAACAAAAGATTCTCTCACATGAGACCATCCTCTTTGGATCTCTGCGTATATTCAATATTCTCTATATTTGATAGTCCACAAAGAATTTTTCAAAGACCATTACCGACTTATTCATCCTCTCTCTATTTCATCGCTCTGTCACCATCTCTGTTCCATCGTTGATATTCAATCTGATCATATATGAACATTGCTCATAAGAACTGAAGAAAAAAAAATCTTATTCTTTTATACTCTTTATATCACTCAAGTTCTATTATTAATGAAACTACAGTTTGGTGATTTCATGATTTATATTTAAAAATAAATAAATAAAAGCCGAGAAGTGATTGGAGAGAGAATCTTCTCACTGGGATTTGATTT
>JANKKB010007690.1:31524-47016 GCA_026225775.1 Bursera palmeri
GATTTGAAGTTGTGTATTTTTTGGAGTTTTGTATTTTCAGAGTTTTCTTTGATTTGGAGTTCTATGTTTTTTGAGTTCTCTTTGATTTGGAGTTCGTCTCACTGCGATTGTGTGAGTTTGATTTCGAAGCTCTGCAATCTTTTCACTGTATTTTGGATTTGGACTATTACTGGACTATTGCTAGACCTTTAATGAAGATGATGGTCGAACTGTAGATATATAACAGTTCGATAACTGTGATAGTCAAGCTGTAGATATATACTGGACTGTCGCTAGACCTTTAGAGAAGATGACGATCGAACTGTGGATATATAGCGGTTTGATGATAGTGATGGTCGAACCGTAGATATATAATGGTAGAAGACCGTTGATAGACCTTCAGTAAATATAACGGTCGAGCAATAGATATAGTTGTTCAAGAAACTTAAACGATATAATAGCCATTGAACTAAATTTGGTTAGATAAATAAAAAAAAACTGTTAAGTTTGTCACTTTTTTTAAAGTTTAAGCTTATAGGTGTGGACTTAACTTGAATATTTAAGTCTTTAATACGCCTCTTCACATGCAAGGATATCACGTGCACTTGCAACGTGAACTTAACCGAGTCTCACATGCCTTGGTGGGTCTTACAAGTGAGTCAAACAATAATATTTTTATTTTTTAATTAAATAACACGGATGAGATTCGAATCTAGACCGTTGAATCATTATAACTCTGATACATGTTAAGTTTGTCACTTTCCTAAAAACTCAAATACGTAAGTATAGGTTTAATTTAAATATTTAATCCTCTTATTCTAAGTCATTTCTCACAATTTCCCATAAAGTTGTCGAGTCTGCATGCATCCCATTCTTAAATTGAGCACCTCTCCTTTAAATTTCAAGTGCAAAATCTTAATCTTAGGATTGAGATTATATACATTTTATCTAGAGGAAACGTTTCTGTACTTCGCCAGTAATAGTTAACATAAAAAATAAACGAATGAAACAAAAGAGTTAACATTTCACGTTTGGAAATGCACGTCACCACAACCTAAGTGGTTAATTTCAAGATTAACCTATATCCAGGTCCACATTGCAGGCTTGAACAAGCCATGTTCGTGAGCCTAGAAGGCTAGAAATATTGCTAAAGAATTCTAGATCGAAGCCCATCAAGACATTTTCTTTGACAGAATTCAGACCGGGACCCAGACTGAACACATCTTAAAGGATGGGTGTAGACACTTTTCCAGTTGATTCCAACACTTCAAGAATCTCGGTCCTGCTCCTCACCATCCTATGAAACACCTCCCTAATCTGCAGCTGTAAAGGCACCAATCCTTCCTCCATTTTCCGGCATGTCTCCGCCAACTCCGCCACTTGCTTTGTCACCTCCTCCACTTTTTCATCCTCCCCAGGAAATTGAAAACTATCAGTAAATTCAATCAACGACTGCCCCAACTTCTCCAGCTTATGCATCTCGTCAAGCAACCCAGCTGAGCCTTTCTTCTCCTTCTTCTTCCACTCCTCACCTATCTTTTCATGCAAAGCAATCATACTCTGAGCCCACACCAACTGTTTAGGCACAGGGAAGTGTGTAGCCAATCCACTCCTCTCTTGGCAAGGAATCGCAGCCACCATCGCCCACATCACAAACACCAGAACACTACTCATTATATAAACCGGCAAAGCCAATCCAGAAGACTCCCCGCCACGTGGCGCCACAAGATTGTTCGTCATGGCATGAATCTGCTTCGCTGCAGACCAGTTTTTGGCCACAGACCATGAAAGTGATCGTAAATGATTACCAACTTTAGGATTCCCAGCAGCACTACCGCCTCGGCGACCGAAAGACCAAGTCCTTGAATAATTGGTCCCGTCTTTGTCCTCCATAGACATCGCACTCATCAAAGAAGTCAAAGCTTTCTTCGCTCGCTTAATTTGCCCATCACCGAGTGGCTTCTGCTCTAGAGCTGTGACTGCAATTTCCGCCAATTTTTTATAGTGTCTCACAGACTCAATCCCATTGGTGACTGCATTACATACGTCCAGCGCTTTCACGGTCCTTTCAAGCATTTCAGGGATCAAGCGATCGAGGGGGGGCTTCAGAATCTGAGAAGCGTCACGACCCATCATCAAAATAGCCTTAAACTCAGCCTCGCAGCAGAGGAACACATCGAGGAGTTTCCGAATCCAGGAAATTGATAACATGGCATTAGTTGGGGCTTCATCGGAGGGTTGCGGTGAGAGTAAATCAGCAAAGCGATCAGAGACATGTTTCTGAAGTAGCTCCAGTTCTTCGAGTTCTTGTTCGCTGTTCCCTTCCATGTTCATGACTTGGTTCCTACGAATACTTATTCGGCCCAGAAACGAGCCCTGATAATCGGTGGCAGGCATTGTTGTTGGCAAATATCTTGGAAGATTTTACGTGATGAATGAGACAAATTGAAGTTCAGAAAGAAGGGGAAGAAATGAAATGAGAACAGAGAAAAGAGGAAGAAGTCAGAGAGGCCTAAGATAAGAGGGTTCGTTACGGAGTTATATACGGCCCAAAATACGTGGCTACGGCTTGTTGTGGACGAGACCGGTTCCTATTCCTTGTTGCGGACGCTGACTTGGCTGTATTTTTTGCTTCCTATTTCCAAATTGCCCATCATTGCTTCCGGTTATTACTAAAAGTTACCCTTCACTGGTTTCCAATGTAGTTAATTAAACATCATACTATGTGATAACTTACACGAAATCTATATAGAGATTAGAAATTATGCATGCCTGAATATAGGATCATCTACTTATTTCAACCAAACAAAAGTTAGTTAAAAATCGGTAAATTGGTTCATCAATTTTAAAATGTTTAAGCCAATTTATATTGTTGTAATAATTGTAATATTAATCTAATATAATAGATATTTTTGTAAACTATCTCAATTGTTGAAAATTTAGTCGTTATGATATATCCAACACTTGAAATCAAGGCGTATTTTTTAACATTGTTGGTCTTTAATGTTTAATATTCAATGCATCCAAAAAAAAAAATATTGAATATTGAACGTTAAAGGCCAATAACAAAAAAAAAAATCTAACTGTTAATATATCTAATAAGATTATAATATCTAAATTTTTTAGAAGATGGACAATTTGGATAATTCCCCTAGTTTTGGTCTTTTTTTTATATTAAGAAATAATCTTACAATTAAAGTTGGATAGTATATTATCAAATGAGTAATTTTTTATAGTAAACTATTATATATAAATTTATATAATATTACTTATTTATTCACATATTATTATTTTACGAAACCAGTGAACTTTGTGTATTTTGCTATTTTAATTATTATGGCAAATTAATCTATATACGATATTACAAAAGTTATATTATTTTTTATAAAATAATAGTACTAGAGATAATTTTAACAAATTTTTACTAATTTTTTTTGGTGGACTATTCTTTTTGCTTTTTTCCCTGAATCAGTGAATTGTATAATCTATAGTGTGGGTAAGAAAACAAAGGATTGAAAAAAAAATTTTGAATTTTTATCACCAAGAGTGAATGGCAAGTCGGTGAATGAGCTCAAAAGGAGGGTTATAACCGTAAAAGTTGGGTTTGAGAAATAGCAAATTGCTGAGTCACGAAAAAGCAAGATGATCGCAACATTCGACGCGTAGCTCGTTATGGAGGCCTAGGGAGGTCACTCTCTTTGATGTCAGAACAAGAGGAGAAAATTTTGGAAAAAGGGTTTATTTGACCGGGTCATCTTGATTCCCTATTACGCTCTAGCACGATCACACTTTGCTCTTCCGCTTGATCTTTTGACTTTCTAAAGCTTCCTTCCAAATAAGCCCATTGCCGGCCCTTCAGCTCATCTTTTCGTATCTTTCCCTGATTTGTTGATCACTTCATGGTGGACCCCTCTGATTAATATAGCTGGCCAATTATACAGCGTGGATTTGATCTGGATTTGATGGATACCCTTTTTTTTCGCTTTGGTGTTTTGATTTTTACAAAGTAAATGGGCCAGGTTAACCCAGGGTTTTCCAGCCCACCAATAAATTATTAATTTATAAATTATAATTTACAACTTATTTATAAGAGTAATTATCAGTGATTTACCCTTATCTTTTATTTTTATATCACACATATGAGATTTTTGTTATTTTTTTCTTTCATCGTCCTTTAGTTTTCAAAAAATCTTTCATCACTTCTTTCAATTACATAAACTGTTAGCCATCAGATAAAAGGGCAAATTAGTTTTTATTTATTATCTTTTTATATTTCTAAATACAAAAACAATTATAGACTTCCCCTATAGTTAGGCATTATTATAGTACCTTTGACATATTTTATTAATTATCACAAAACCCCCTGCTACAATATTTATCTATTGAAATATAAAGTTTACCCTTATGACAAATAACACTTACCTATTCTAAGTTTACTGAAGAATAATTAGCTCCCATGATTTGTAAATATTGATAGAAACCTCCTCTACCATTAAAATAAAAATAATTTGTAATAAAAAAAATAAAACCACCTCTATTATATAGAGTAAACTTTTTACCGGATAAATAATTTATTATATTTTTAAAATTAATATTAAATAAAAAAATTCAAAATTTTAAAAATAGTATTACATATTTATATAATAATTTTTTTATGTTCATAATAAAGATTAAAGAATATATAACATCATAATATAAAAAAATATATATATATATATCATAGTTTAATATTTTTCATAAACAATTAAAAAGTAATAATTTATATTAATATTTTAAATATATAATGAATATATTTTTTATATATCGTAATATTATAGAATAAAATCTCAAAAAATAAGTGACATGTGTTTTTAGAAAAAAAAAATCTTTCGTAGAAATCACTTCAATACAAAGATTATTGACTTAGGAGAACTTGAGAACTCATTAACTAGCTATTTCAATTATTTATGATTAAAAAGTTTATTGTATATAATAAAGGTGGTTTTATTTTTTAAATTGATTAAATTATTTTTATTTTAATAGTAGAGAAGGTTTCTACCAATATTTGTAAATCATGGGAGCTAATAGTTCCATAATAAATTTAGGGGTGGTAAATGTTATTTATCATACGGTTAAAATGATAAAATTGTTGGAATATTGAGGTCAACAATTATTAACTAACAGTTTATGTAACCGAAGAACCTGATAAGATATTTTTTGAAAACTTAAGGATGACGGAAGAGAAAAATGATAAGTTTAACATAAAAGGCAAAAGGTAGGGGTATAAATTGACAATTACTTTTATTTATAATTGAAACTTTATTTAGAATGTGAAATAAAGACCGAGTTGAAGTGGCGGTTTTGAGTTAATATCAGTAGATATTTTTTATCATTTTTTTCATAGTTTTATATACTTTTCAAGAAATTTATCAAGGACCACCCTTAATAAACGAAATCCGTTAATAAACTTGGCTTTTCTATTCTTCAACTTATATAACTATTAATTTATCCTTTTGTCGTATTATAAAATAATATAAAAATAATTTAATATATCAATAAATAAATAAAATTTTTATTTTTTAATATTTAACCTAACCTATCGTAAAATGTTAAGTCTAACAACAAGGCTTTTTAGCCCGCAGCTAGGGGTGGGCACGGGTCAGGTCGGGGTCGAGTTTCGCCCAACCCGACACTGACCCGAAACCCGACGGGTCGGGAAAACTAGACCCGAAATCGGGTTTTGACAAAAAATAACCAGTCGGGTCGGGTTTAATCGGGTCTGGTCGGGTTTCGGATTAGCAACAAACAAAAAAAAAAAGATTCGGGTCGGGTTCAATAAAGTTAAACTATCAATAAATAAATATTTGTACAACATAGTTCTCAAATGGGTTGTAGCACGCTTGGTAAAGTTGCATAAATGGTTTCAAATTATAGGTGGCAGGTTCAAAATTTCAAATCCCGTCATTCCCCCTATTTTATTAAATATTAAAAATATAAAAATATATATAATATAATAAATATATAATTTTACACAAATAACAAAAAGGTCTGTGCAGCCCAGTGGTTGCAATTGGAGGTCGAATGGCATATGCGCAAAAATGCCCAGCCCTACCCGCAGCTGGCTACTTATTGGAAGACCGAGCAGAAAACACATGTAAGCAATTTATATGACTTTTGAATTTAAAGCAATGTATGAACAAATATATGATGCTTACTCGTTGAGAAATAAGCAAAACAAAGACCCAGCTAAAAAATCGGAAGCTATTATGTCAGTCAAGTTGAATTGACTTTGAATCAAATGTAAGCAAAGCAAAGCAACCACGTGGAACCCAACTTAGATGGAATATTTCCCTCAAGTCAACGTGTTCGTTTACTAACCCATGACCATCCCGTGCCCGGCCCGACTTATAAGGCTGCGACATGCTGGTTTAGTGGTTTTGGCTGACGCGAACCCTATTTGGCAACTACTCTAGAGTTCATGAGTCCATCAGATTCATAGCCGGCCTAGCTAGTTTAACTTTTATTTACTTATCCTCAGATGATCAGATACCAACCATCCCTGTAGCCCAGGCTCTCGCAGCGAGCCCAGAGCATTAATGGTGGCAAGAAATGAAACAATCGACAATAGAAAATGAAGTGATTGAGACGTGAACTTTTCTGTTTCGCATATGACGATAATGCTGAATATATTTAACCTTAAACGTACGTCAATTTATTGTTTACATCAGCCTAGTGTTAATAAAGAAACCGCTAAGCTGTTGCTAGCCGTCAGAATATTTTAACAAGTTTGTCGAGTCCGGTTTGTCTAAACGATGTTTGCTTGTGAACGGGGCTAAGCGAGTTCAATTAATTATTCTATTAAATCTGGCGAGTCGGCGCGAATGCTACCAAACTCTCTCATGTTCATGTGATCACAAGTTAGCTTATAATTACTTGCGGGCTATAGCCTTTATTATATAGTTTTTGAAGCATGTGTAACAAATTATTGTTATAATAGAAATCGAACGGTTGAATAATACAGTTAAACTAACCATTAATTTCTTACAGTAAGAAGTAAGCAAACGTGTTATTTCTGATCATCTTGACCCTAATGAGAAATCTCATTTCTCACCAACTGCAATCACATTTTCTTCCTTTAATCTTAACAGCCATTGACAGAGAGTAGCATCATTTAATGGTAGTCAAACTTTGACTGAGGGACAACATCTTTTTATTATATTTTATACATCGCACTTGTGATTAGGCAATTTAATAATGCTTTTATATGGTCATTAGATGGGTAGATTCATATATGACGCCGTGACAACAAACTTTGTTGCACTTGCACATACATCCAAGAGCTATCAGATGGCGAGAGTGAAGAGTCAAATGTCAATATAGCTAGGGATTCGATGCCCACGTGAGGTTGAGGTTCGTTTCTTAATTACTCAAAGTTGCTTCAAGTTGCTCTTGCTCATGAGTACTCCTGAGCTATGGTTAGCATTTGATTAATTTAGATCCGCCAATGCCTAAACCAAACAATTATAAGTTTATGACAGACCTGCCCTGTTATTTTATCATCACTTCTCAACGACAAATCATAATTAGTTTTGGGTTTGTCTGGCAAGAAGGATCTAAGCCGATAAAACAAGAGAAAGTGGAAATGGGTGGGCTTAGCTGGGCAGTGCGACAGACAGCAGACTTTTGCGAAAGCTTTCAGATTAGCTAATTGTAATTATGCAACAGTCTAGCCCAGCACAAAGGGAAGAACAAAAGCTCACCGCTAGTGCACGCCCAGAAGTCTACATTAATTAAGGGATGGCAAAACAAGCCCTTTGGGCTTTTTGGGAGCTTCTTTTGCAAATCACATTCAATGATGTGCCTATCCAGGGGTTGAATGATGCACTCTTCGCTTTGGGGAACATTCACATGAAGGAGCTGTTTCGCCTTACCCCATATTTGCATATCTAAATGGGTATAATATTACTCATATTATATATAGCTTCGTATTCATGATTACAAGTACATATTGATGAAGTAAGAAACAAGGTAATTAGGAAGATCGAATCTGGATTTAAACAGGCTAGTAGTCGGTGTTCCCGTTCCCTAATCATTAGAATTCCAAAACGAGGATTTTTGCATATTCAAGTTGCATTTGATTGTGCCCTCATCACTGTTAAATCACGTACCAATCTCATCCTCACGTTTATCAACTTGTCTCCTCATCATAGCTAAAGCACTATTCTGATAGTAATCTTTTTCCTTTTTCTTCATTTTATGGCGATGAATGAAAAAAAGCACGTATATACAATTCAATTGTTCTACAGTTGCAATTAAGTCTTTTTAATGAGTTCTTTTAAGAAGAAGCAGAAAATCAAGAAGGGTCCATAAGAAGATTCAATGTGGGGCAAGAGAGAGTAAAAGTGAGCACGAAGACATATTAAAATAATTATATGGATAAACAAAGAGTGAGAAACATGAGGTTAATATAAAGCATATATATATATAGAGTTATGGTGGAGATATTACATCCATGACTTAATAACTTAACCAACCATGCTTTTAAAGGGAAAGTGCCCCCAATATGTTTTTTTCTCACTAATCAGTCCTTAAATTCTTCATGGTAGGCCCAAATGTCACTCCCATTGCTCCTCCTTAAAGCTAAGTATAATCATTTCCGCTTTTCAAATCCTCCTAAAGGTCCTTTTAACAGATCATTTGTACATTACTTTCAAAGTTTTAGCTAGCTAGCTTGCGATCCATCTAAGCAAAAGTCCCTTCTCTCTCACTCACATCAATGTGGTGAATGATATGCGTCAATCAACAGATCCTCTCCCTTTCATCTCCTGCAACTCTATCGCAATTCATATCCATATGTAGCCCCCCTCTATGTATGAAAACGTTTTAAACATTACATATACAACGATTAATATACGAATACCTTGTCGGCTTTGTACGTATATATATGTTCCAACCGATGGTTGAACTATCAAATATATGAAGACTCATTTGTTTCTTTATTACGTTTAATTGAGTAGCTTAATATAAATGCTCTGATGCATATATTTGTATCTTCAAATGATTACTCATCCCACCATCTGATGAAAAAGAGCATAATCTGTCAGTTGGGGCATGATGCGTATCTGGGTTTGCGAAATTAATAAAATCATACAAATCCCAGATGAGATTTAATAGGTAGATACAATAGCAATTCATGAACAACTCACCTATTAGTTTTGGATTAATTGCATTGTATTCATGAGAGAATAAATAACGGGGAAGACTAGCTCAGGCAATAAGCTATGATTAAATTTGAAGGTACCTAAAGAGTCTGAAATTTTTACCTGTATGGTTCCTGTCAAGGATTTGTTGTATCTTAACAACCAGTTTGGATTGAGTTGATGATGTTACTCATGCTACGTATAGAAGTTGATCTTACACAACAAAATGAATTTCTTGTTATTCAAGGAAGACAAGATTTGAGTCAAACTAATTAAGAGTAGTAGACTCTCAATGTATTACTATTAAATCATAAGCAACAAACCGCTTGTCATTTAATTAATTTGTCATTCTCACCGTGTAATGATTTTGTTCCTCTGCGTATTAAAGCAATTTTCATCAGAACAGGACTTCATATTCACCAGTTACGTGAGGCCACCGTCACCAATATCAAGCAATGATATTAATTAATTAAGAGTTTCCCAAAATTAGGTCTTTTCTGGAATAGAAGAATATTGAAATGATTAATAATATTATTATAAGTAAGTATTAAGAAAAATCCGGATTAAGTGATTTCATTTTCACGACGTCTCCATATGTCTCCTAACTGAATATGAACTTTGTAGTTACAGTCATTGATTAATTGCTTCTGAGAAAAACTTGGTGTTGTTGCAATCCAGAATTTGTTGATAATTGCTTCTGAGAAACACTTAATTAAAGGCTGTGCTATATCTTGAATATTCTTCTCAAGATCGATGCTAGTTGATTTGATTAATAGTTTCTGTATTCACTTCAGTATCCTTACATATATATAGCTGCTCTTTCCTTCCCAGAAATATTAATAGAATTTTGCTGACAAAAAGGCTCCATATTTATGCTGAAGGCTTTCATCCAGCCAAAGAACAGCGGCAAGGATCTTCACCTTTATACTTAAAAGATCATTCAATAAACTTCTGGATTGAGACCCTTTTGCTTTCAGTCACGTTATAGAGACAAATAAGATTAAAATTACAATAAAATGGAGAGGACCTTTTGTTTCACTGATAGGTATTAGTAAGTGAAACAAAGTAATAAAAAAAAATTAAAAATGGATGGATCGATCGATGTTGCACCTGTATGGTACGGTGGCTACTGTGGATGACGTGTCACGATTTAAACAGAGGTTTGTGGAACAACCGGCAAGGCCAAGGTTGATTAGGGTACGTGAAAATGGTTACGTAATACAAAGTCTACGTAGAGAAAACAGTAACCATATATGGAGAATAATAGCCGATGAAATGTCGTTTTAGGGTTAGATGAAAATCTGGGCCCATGATGGGCCCCATCTGGTTTTAATGTCGGCCCGTTTGTACTTCTCTTACTTTTAAATGGGGAGAGAAAGACTCCACTGGCTGCAAAAGCCTATTTCAGTCCTTCACACGCAAATTCACACTAAATATTAATAAAAAACAAACAAAAGGGACTGAGAGATCATATACAAGAAGAAGAGAAATCTAAGCTAACATGGGTCATCACTCTTGCTGCAACCAACAGAAGGTCAAGAGAGGCCTTTGGTCTCCTGAAGAAGATGAAAAGCTCATCAGATACATCACAACTCATGGTTATGGCTGTTGGAGCGAAGTTCCTGAGAAAGCTGGTCGGTGTGCTCTCTCTCTCTCTCTCTCTGTGTTCCTTTGTTAATTAAGTGACTTCATCCTTATAATTTATCAAATATCAATTTTCAGGTCTTCAAAGATGTGGCAAGAGTTGTCGCTTAAGATGGATAAATTATTTAAGGCCGGATATCAGAAGAGGGAGGTTTAGTCCTGAAGAGGAGAAGTTGATTATTAGCCTTCACAGTGTTGTAGGCAACAGGTTGTGAGCAAACTCTTCCTAGCAACATTTCACTCTTCTATTTATAGTTATATATTACACCACAACTCACTCGCAGCTTGTACCCACTGAAGTGCACTTAAAATTAAGGGTTTTCAAATGGTTTTTGGAGAGATTTGAAAAAATTAACTAAACATCATGTGGGTTTTTTGCCTGTGTGGTGGACGATCAATGATTTTGAATTAACTTTAGAAAATGTATTCTTAAGTGAAATTTTTTTAACAAGCTTCGATATTAAGTTACAGTAAGAGTATCCAGATTTTTGTTTAAAAAATACCCAAAGCAACCGCACTGTTTTAGTAGTTGCTTAAACAGCCATCACTGGCATGCATCTTGTAGGACGTTACGAAGGCAATATCAGAGGTTGTTAACAAGTTAATCTAATTTGAAAATCAGATTTCTTTGCAGAACCTTCACATTCTTATTTCACTATTTCCGGCTCTTTTTGTCTCTTACGCATTTAATTGAATATTCTTAACTGATTTTTCCATCTTAATTCACACTTTCTAGCTAGGAAATGCACACTAATTATAAGTTACATGCATTCTACTCTTTTAATCAAACAGTTTCTTATTATACTCGTTGAATTTTCTAACATGCACGAGCGAATATTGTAGATGGGCTCATATAGCAAGTCACTTGCCGGGGAGAACAGACAATGAGATAAAGAACTACTGGAATTCATGGATCAAAAAGAAGATAAGAAAGCCTTCGGCGCCTCCGAGCACCATGACAACAAGCAGTACTACAGAGCATTCCCAAATAAATTACGCTTCAAACCAACTAGAGTTAGTGAATAATCATGATTTATCAGCAAGACCACAAGTTCAGGAAACCCTATTTTCTTCTCCATGCCCATTTTTCATGTTTGACCCTACCCCTCTTGATGGAATCACTGATAATGTACGTGGGGAACTATTTCATGAACCGGCAAATTTGAACGACGAAACATGGAATTCAAATCAGCATCAAGTTCAAGCAGTACTCCCACCTTCAACTTCTTTTACAACTGGTATGGATGCTCATTATTTGCCACCACTAATAGAGAACATGGAAAGCATGGTGCCCATTAACCAGGTGCAGTCTTGTAGCATGGATGAGGAAGGAGAGATGGCACTTGAGTGCTTGCAAAGGCAGGAGTTGAATGAATGGGTTGAATCCCAGCATTCAAACTTTCTATTTTGGGATAATGTTGAAGGACCACTTGGTGGGGAAGACATTGCACAAGCTTCATCAAATTCGGGAGCTACACTGTCTTCTTTCCCTTCATCTCTCTAAATTATTAATGATGGTAAAACTATCCTTGACTTCTCCTCCATCCTTTCCTTCTCTACTCTTTTTACATTTGATTTTCTAGGGAGAGATTGCAGTGTCTTCCAAGACTTTTGAAAACAGTTTGTTTCTTTTATTTGATTTATGCCCTTTCGTGACTTTCAATGGCGAGGTTGTGAAATGTGAGGAAAATATGACATAAAGTATGCAAGCATTGTTTTCTTGGTGTTTATAAACAGAAGAGAAAAGAATAAAGGAAATGCAACAACTAGCAAAGTTTGATACTGATCATCATGAGATCATTTACCCCACTACTGTTCTATCATCCATGGCGTTGAGTGATAGTAGTCGATTTGCTTTTTCACTTTCAAGGCTTTCTAATTACCAAAATGGGAAGCTGTGATACTTTAGAATTAATATTTTACTTTGGCGATTTGGTGATTTATATATATAGAAAAATACTGTTAATATGGCAGTTGTTGTGGCAATTCATTATGTCTATGTAGCTAGTTCAATCCTCTTGCCTATATTGCTGAGTAGGAGAACAAAAATTTCATTGATTATGACCCCTCATAACCCTTGAAGTTGAAGAATAATCGTAATTTTTATATGCATAGATATAGCATTCATGGCAGTTCATTTACAGTGTGATCAAATGTCTTTTGACAGAACGAAACATATCATGACACATTTTGTGGACACATGATTGGCATATACGTGCAATTAACCTCTATATATGTCATGGTGCACATACCATTACTACAAAAAGAAAAAAAAAAAAAAAAAAAAAAAANATACCATTACTACAAAAAGAAAAAAAAAAAAAAAAAAAACTAATGATGAAGCTTTGCTTGTCAATCTTTCAAATGATGGCTTATTATAAAACTATCATCGTATTTGAGCAATATTAATGTCCTAAAAAATATCATTGTATTACAGTAATACGAATGTCCTATATTTACTAATCCAAGGACGATATACACATTTCTCCTAATTGCTTTCAATCATTTGGATTTCATCTTTCAACTTGTTCAGTCCTATTTAATGTAAAAAAGAGAATTTATTTATGCTGAAGTTCATGAATTATATATATAAAACAGACTGTTCTATTGGTATTTAGTTTATTATAAATATATTAAAATCCAATCTAGGGACATAATTAAAATGCAACTATTGTTATTATTCGTTTTTATGGTTATTATTATTTAATGTTAATAATTAATTTAATTGTGGGTTCTCAATGCATCTTATAATTAAACTTCAATGGAAAGGAATGAAGCTTAAAATTGCTTTCTTAAACTCTCTTAAATTCATACCTAAAAGACTCACTTTTTGGCCGAAAATTATCATGAAATCAAATACAATAATTAATTCAACCATTAATTAATGTACAATAAACTAATTTGTAGTCTGTGTATATTCATATTCATATAACTCTATATATGCACTGGAGAATTATTAACAATTTTCACATCCAAGTTGTGCCAATAATTTAGAAATGGAGATAGACAGATAGAGTCTGACAGATGCAATGTATTAGTTTCTGTTTAGCTACTTGCACTTTGCTTAATTGGCTGCATAACAAGGCTAACATATGCATTTCTCTTCATAAGATTCGTGAACCTCGCTATATGGAAACCCAAATCAAACCTTTTCTTCTCTCTCTTTTGGGTTGTTGAGAGGGTTAGGATGATGGGATTGCTTCTGGAATATGACATTTTAAAGATTTTAAGGATGTCAAAACAAAATCTACCCTTTGAGAGTACCTGAAGGGCCAAAGGGGTTGTTGGTTACATATGAACAATAAAGGACCATTTGTCGGCCACTAGCAAGCCATTATCGATCACTCTGTACGGGTCACTGATATGACAAAAAAAGTGCTTCCCCACCTGAGATTGAGGATGGGTTGCAATGATCCAATCAACCAGCTTTGCTAGCTGTAGGAATATCCATCCGAGGAGGATATTAACTATCAATTAACTTCTTTAATTATCATACATAATGTTTATTATATATCTCAATTTCCTAGTTGGTATGCTGTATATTTATCTGATAATATGGAAAGAGAGAGTCTCATCAGCGGATCGATCCGTCCTTGTTATGTTATATATGATCAAACCTTTTCCTCTTTCTGAAGCAATTAATTACTACTAATCTGTCACGCTGCCAAGTTGATCTTGATTAAGAATTAATATACTTGTATGTTTAATCGTGACTAGTACGTATTAAAACAAAAATTGAACGAGAAATGATCTATTATAATTAACTTGCAGTTTTCTGATTCATTTGCATAGCAATCTGTACTGGTACGGTGAAGGGCAACCTAAAATTTTAAAGGAACAGTAATGGATCATTATGTAAGGATACAGAGACAGTGACAACACTACCAACAAACATCATATATCAAATCTTTCAAGGGGAACACTAGAACATATGTACAACATAGAAAATCATTGTTCTTTTTACTCTTTTTTGTCACGTCTAGCTCCAAGTCACTCATGATAATCTTCGTAATCTTAATGCTGATATTTCATGGCTAACTACAAACATTACTCAAAATAGTTTAAAATCTAGCTAGTTTATTTATTTTTTTATAATTTTTCTGTTTGGGAAGCAGGGAGCTGGCTTGCTTCAGAAACGAAGGGTGACAAATGCGGAGGCCACATATTGTGAGAACTACCCAGCAGCTTGAATTTGCAGGCACAAAGAATCCTTTATTGGGAGATTTGCACTAGCACGGTCAAGTATACGAGTAAATAATACACATTTAAACGTCAAGTAATTCGTATAAAAGATTATGGCTATAGCTTATGACTTATGACTCTAGATTATATATAAGTTGGCCATTCTCTTATTCGGTAAATAGCTTAGGAGCACATTTATCCATTAGGAGAAGAATTGGTTTTTGTTAGATGTTGAAAATGATATATATGAGAATTCTATTACATCTCCATTACTGTTCTTAATAGCTTCCATCAACCATCGTGTACCTGAAGTGAGAGTAAAATTTTGATTAAAAAAATATATGTAAAAGGGGAATGATTTGATGGTAATTGAACCATAAGTCGAATAGGATACCCTGAAATTTTAATTATATAAATATGAAATTTAAGGCCTAATATGGGCCCAAAAATTTCAACTAATTCTACCTGTTTTGTTAAATCCCATCTTGAGTATACTTAAAAGGGTAGC
>JANKKB010007694.1:0-17533 GCA_026225775.1 Bursera palmeri
ATAACAATGGCTGAAATTGATAATTAGAGCTTTTTTTTTTTTTTTTTTAAACATTTTTTGTTCTTGATAAGAATGATTTAGACGAAGTGATGAGATGCACGAACAACACATTTTCTGATAAGGCAAGCATGTGAAAGAAAAGGAAGCTATGGCCATGGCCTAGGCCAAGCCTGACCTTATGCTTTGTCTGATTATGTTTAAATTTAAAAAGCTGGACGGCAGATAGTAATTGATGGAAATTGGAGGAACAAAAAATAAAGAATCCAGATATCCAATTGATGGGAAGGAACCTTCATGGAAGCTCAACGCCTGACAATTTAAGCAATCCTTTCAACTCTATCAAAGATTACGTTTGCCAGCAGCATCCACTATTCTCTCCAACTGCAACTTCCTGGAAACTCTTCAATTCCAAATTTCCAATTAAATTTAAATGGAATTTTCAATTTGAGCACGAATATATAGTAAACGTTGGCACCACAGCAAACACACGTTACTTGGAGGACCATAGACCATACATGTGTCCTGTTCTTTATTGGATCAAGCCGTCCAATTGTCAACTCAGTCTCAATTGCCCTCAATAACGTATTATTGTGTAAAAAACATTGATTACATAATTATGAATTTGGCTATAATTGCTGATTTCTCTAATAAATTTTGGGTACCTAAAATGATATTTAGTGGCTTTTAGTAAAATTACTTATGTAATCATGATCAACTGTCAACAGAAAAGAGTCCAAATAATTTGGAATGATCTAAAAAAGTCTCCAAATTGGACGGTTGAGATGGAGAAGCTGAACTGATACCGTGAAAGCGGTACACTAGGAGACCATTGGGACTTTCTATGCTTATAAAGACTTCTCTAGTTCTAGTCCATATCTCCCATCGTGCACTCCGGTTGATGTATAACTTCTCAGAAAACAATTTTTTTTTTGGGAGAAAGAAAAAAGAATTAGGAGAACCCATTTGGGCCGAGTGCTTCTCTGATCACCAAAAGCATGGAAAATAACAGTAGCTCAACAAAAGAAACAACCAGGGCAAGCGAGTATGAGGATTTGTTACCAGTGATGGCTGAGAAGCTTGATGTGAAGACCTTTGTGTCAGAGTTATGTGGGGGATTTCGGCTTCTGGCAGACCTGAACAGGGGGCTGATAACACCAGAGAGCTTGAAGCAAAATTCAGCATTTCTGGGCATGGAGGGGATGAGCAAAGAGGACGCAGAAGCCATGGTCAGAGAAGGTGATCTTGATGGGGATGGAGCTCTCAATGAGACTGAATTCTGCATCTTGATGGTGAGACTTAGCCCTGACATGATGCAGGATGCTGAAGCATGGCTAGAGAAGGCGCTCGAGGAGGAGCTGGGTAAAGCCTCATCTTGATTGTTCAGAGCAATGCTATTTGGGGAATAAGACATGGTATTAATTTCATGATCTTTGTAAGGCAAGGTTATTGGTAATGAATATGAATAATCAAATTGTTCAAATGTTTAGGCCAATCTTCTCCTTCTATATACCACACACTCATATAAATATGAACATGACCGGATCCCAAGTTCCGATGAATAAGGTGCCATAGAAACTAGCCAACTACATATTAAAGACTCAAAAGGATATTTGATTGTAACATTCAAAAATTATGTTTTGTAGATTGTTTGAAGTATGATTAAGAAACAGCTTTGTTTCAACTTTATTCGTAAATTTTCTCACAATCACTAAAAAAAAAAAAAAACCAACCGAGTCNTCGTAAATTTTCTCACAATCACTAAAAAAAAAAAAAAAACCAACCGAGTCAACGGGCCTCTAAACAGCTAAGCTACTGTAACCCAATTCAAAGTCAAATCAGCCGATGTCTTCCACAGCTTGCATTGTGTCTTCTACCTCGCAACCTGTCAGAAAAGGCAATCAGAACCGCCATGACCACCCAATTATTGTCCGTAATACATTCGATATCCAGCCAACCATGATTTGACAATCAAAACGACGTTGGCGGCATTTAAACAGTCAAAGTGCTGCCACAATTTGTTGTATAGAACTCAACAATAAGACAGATTTTATTGGTAGTAATGAGACGACTTCAAAAGCATGTTGCATAGCGTTGTGAAAAGAGATGTGCAGGTCGATATCATCAAACAGAACTAATTCAACTTCCCACAGGCGGCCAATTTATCCAAGTAAAACGACCAACGAACCAGGAAGTAACAAGCCATTGGGAAACACAATCAAATTACCGTATTAAGTCAACTGCATTCAGTTCAAACATAACATAGAAAGGTTCTAATACATACACTGCCAATCCAGGAAACCATAAACCAAACATACAAATACAAAATGGTAAAAAAGATCTCTCTAATTGTCAAAATGCTACTCCTGCAGAATAGGTCTAACACTACTACAGCAACAGAAAATAGCACGATTCTGGAGTCTAGAGGAGCTGCTTATCTGCCCAGCAAGCAAATGATTCTTCATGTTCTCGACCTTCTAACTGGTGATCCGCTGTAAAAAGCAATTCCACAAAGGAGATTTGGATATTAAAACATGTTTTGCAAATACCAACAAAATAATCAAACAACTCACAACAAGGTTGCTAACAAAATAATACCTGCGGTATCTACCATACTCGGGACTCCGATTCCTCCCATAATTAGGACTTTTGCGCCTATCATAGGCTGGAGCAGGACTCCTGTTCCTCCCACAATCAGGACTCCGCCGATACACTGGACCATTGTATCGATCATAAACTGGGCTGCGAGCTCGACCATAATCAGGACTTGGTCGCCTACGATAAGCTGGACTTGGAGACCGCCCATATGGACTATCCCCGCGCCTACCATAACTACCTCGTCTAGGGCTATCATATCTATCATCCCTCTCACTATCATCCTTTAAAGCATACTCAACAGAGATAACCCTGTCCAATAGCTTACTGCAAGCCACACAGTGCCTTATTAGAAGAAAACACCGTAATCATGACAATTGATAAACACTAACAAACAAGCACGTTGTAAGAACCTTCTATTTGTAGCATCGAGGGCCTCTGTTGCATCTTCCTGAGTCTCAAACTGCACAAAAGCAAAATTTCGTCGAATCCTAACATGAAGGACATTGCCATAAGGTTCAAAGTGCCTTTTAATATCCCTTTCCTTTGTTCGAATTGGATCAAAGTTGATCACAAACAAGGTTTTAGTAGGCCTCTGATTTGTCCTTGACCTGGACCCTTCCCGATGCCGACCACGCTCACCCTGACAGAAGAGAGAATTATTACTTAGCAGCAGAAAAAAGTTGACTCTAAAATTAAATCATTCAAAATTAATTAAAACAAAAGATGCAAAAAACTAAAGGACATGAAAAAAGTAACACAAAAAGTTACCCATATAACATATTAAAAATAATAAACTCTGACTTATTAAAACATAAACATAAAACGCACCCTGGCCCACTCCACTGACAACCTACGCCTGTCATAACCGAATGGTGTATTGTCAATTGCACGTATAGCATCTGCAGCATCACGATCATCCTCGAAATAAACAAAAGCAAAACCTGCAATAGCATGCCTGAAGTCAGAGGCAGAACTAAGAATTCGAAATTGGTACTATATCCACACAACCTGCAGTACATCAGCCAAATCAGGGTTTCATTTCCCCGGGATGAACCAAAAAAAATACGACACCTGCAAATACGTGAAGGCTGATGCACTTAAGGATGTAGAATCGTTGCATGAAGAACTAAATCAAGATGAAGACTTATTAAAGTTTTAAATCCAAGGTTTCAAGTCTGAGACATCATTGCTAAGCATGCTTCTCCATTCAGACAGCACGAGTTCAGTAATGGAAGGCATGGCATGAAAGATTTCATTGATCCTCCTATAGTGAATGGTAGTAGGCATGACATGATAATTTGATTGCTCCCCACCACGACCACTCTTGTGAAATGGAAACTTGCGGTGGAGGTGGGTGAGAGACAGATGATCGTGTGAAGAAAATGCAGGATGATGCCATCGGTGAATGGAAGTAGTAGAGCAGGCAGGCAGGAAATTTTCCATTGCATTAAGAGGTTATTTGCAGAGAAGTTGGCAAGCCAGAAAGAAGCTCAATTTCCCTTAGTAGAAGTTCCTGCGTCAAAACAAACACTTAATATGGAGGTTTTCTTCTCCAGAAAAACTGAAATTTGTGGTTTCCATTTTTAATTTCTGCCCGGATGCAGTAAGCGGATGTATCACTACAACGGTAGCAACATATCCAGGTCCAACAAGGTAATAAAATTGTAAAATCGTTATCTTTAAAAAATCAAAATGATTTGCCTGGAACCAATGGCATCAACAACAAAGGTATAAGCCAAATGTCACTGTAAATAACTGGAATTTGGTCAATGCTAGTCATCCACGAAACAGAATATGGGGTGCTATCTTCGTTTCAACAAGAACATTTTATTCAAAAACCAACAACATGTGCAACCACCAATGTTTTTAAATAATTCCACATCAATGGAAAAAAAATAAATAAGCCAAGCAAGAAGTGCAAAGCAGAGAAACTAACAATTCCAATCGATAAGGTAAAACAAGGTCGGCTTTGTGCACAAACACATAGGCAATTATTTGAAATAAATGAAAGAGAATATCAACTTTTGAACCATAGTAAATGAATAATTTACTTCACTTCGTTTTATTATTAAAAAAAAAAAAGTCCGCCAAATTCAGAATGTCACCTCCCCATCGCTTTATTGTGTTAATACGTCAATCCAAATGCAAACAGTAGTCATCTTAATAATGGCCCAAACTAGAATCGCATCTCTAGCTCAAAGCTAAAAGTTTCAGAATTACATTTACGAAAGCGTACAGACTCTCGAACTAACTCCAAGACCAAAAGTTGCAACAGGTCAACAATTATTCTAAGCTGGTTCGGAATAAACCTATTTCGTCACAAAAAGTATACAATACAAAAGCACTAGCATGACGGAAGCAAATACATAAAAAGATGAAGCAACTTTTTATTTACCAGATTTCATGTCGACTCGCTCGACCCTCCCGTACTTTGAGAACAAACGTTCCAGCTCCGATTGGCGAGTGTCGTACTCGAAGTTTCCAACGAAAATAGGCCTCGACATCGTGATTTCACCAGCTAACTACTTCACCTTCGCAGAAACCTAATAACTCCACAGATGGAAACCATTATTATTAAAATCCAAGCGTACGATAGAACATATGATTATATTTATTCGCTAATAGAGATAGAAACAAAAAGATTTTACCTTTTGGAATCGGAGAAACCCTAGCTATTAGAGACTCTGCTTACAGTAAGAAAAGGCCGGGCATGTTATCTGCTTATTTATAGATTTAAAACAAAGCCCTAATTTTAATTTTGACGCTCGCAAAAGCTTCCCGTGTCCGTACGATAATTAGCGTCGTGTCTTTGTCCCGCGTGGCACGATGTGATCCGTTGGATTATTAAATGGAGGAAGGTTACTTTCTCTCCTCACCCTGGCAAAATAGGTGAAACCGTGTTGTTTTCTTTGGGCTTGGGCCCGAAGTTTTTGTCCCTGATGGATCACATAACTTGCGATTTGTCTCGTCAAATTTGTCTGTTTCATTTGGACCGTGAATTTTGCTTGTACCTTTTATAGAATTTTAAAACTTTTTTAATAAATTTTTTGTACTTTAAAATTAATTAATATATAATGCCAAATCAATAATATTTTTTAAAAGTTTGAATAAAAAAATTATTTGTTAATGTGTTTATATTATATTTTTTGTCAATTTTTATTTTATTTTCTATTGTATTTTTCGTTCAATTCATTTTTAAGCTATTTAATTTATTTTAACTAAACAAATTATTTTGAAAGAATTTCATAAAAATATTTAAAGTATAGTATTATGTGTGGTGAGAAATTGATTAAAAATTTTATTTTTAAAAAACTAGAGTTATAAATTTATCAAGGGAAGGGATGGCATTTTTATTGTTACCAATTATATTGCGATAATCAAACGTATAAAAAGGAATGACCGCTTATCACTATAATACATATATTAGCATATAATCCAAAATTATATCTTAAATGATTCGATTTTTATGTCTATATATGTAATTTGATAATCACTTAGCATACAACACTACTCTTTGTCAATTTCGTACTAAAACAAAACATGCTTTCGTGACCAAGATAAGAATTACCCGGTGACACGATGCAGTGACTAGTGACTACTGAGTTGCGTTTTGACGCAGGCAATGCTAAATATAAATTGAAAGTTGTCTGTTTGCTATAATGCAAAATGGCATAATTGATCTTTCAAATCAGCACAGTAACTGACCGAAATCGCCAACAATAGAAGTACCCACACGTCACCTTCTGCTGAATTGCTGTCCACCCGTGGACCATCCTCCTATCTTTTATAGGGTAAATGAAAGTTAAAACGTTAAAGTTAAATTGACCAAAGTACCCCAAGTTGTATAAGCTAATTATCATAGATATCGTATATACATACCCGAAATAATAGAAAATAATACAAGTCCTATATCTCCTTCAAATAATAATAAAAAAGTTTTAAATTAAAAAATAAAATTTATATCAGGATAATTTAAAAAATAACTAAAATTATACACATTAAAAAAATTTAGATTTATAACCATAATTTCATATATTTACAAATTAATAATTTTTATTATCTCCAAAAATTGAAATTTATTTTTACATCTTTTAAGCTATCAGTTCTTAATACTTGACAATAGAATTATATATGGTAAGTCTTTAATATTTGATAACAAAAAATATTTATTGAATCAATAGGATTATAATATTTAACTTTTTTTAAACATGTAATAACTTTTACATTAACTTGACTGTTTTTATTTTTATTTTTATTTTTAAATTAATTAATTAATAATCATCGAAGTTGTAAAAATAACTATATTGAATCAAATAATACATAGTGGTCGTCCCTTCATTTCAGTGAACTGGTAGGAAAGTTCCTCGCACATTATTCTATGCATTTGGTCTAGCCATTACAAGTACGACGTTTCCCGGGCAGTAGAAATCAGAAAATAAAAAACAATTTTTGTATTTGAAAACTTCTAAAATTCGATTTGGTGCACTTCTACTCAGAACCGTACAAAGTATTCCATCCCCCACATCACATGCTTTACCAACAACTTCCCACGTATCGTTTTCAAATTGACCCAATAACTGCTACCATACCCGTCGCGAACGTGGACCAGATTGTGGACAGTTAACCTAACGGGTTGGGTTTGCGTCTATCTTATCTTTTTTAATCTTAAAATTATTGATTATCTACATAACCACAACGTGTAATCATGATTTTAAAACTCCCACCTGAGCGCTTACAGATGCACTTTCACTTTTCTTTTACTATTATATTCTGTCAATAATTAATCCAAATTAGAAAGCCGCGCTGGAACCACCAAGAGAGGAAGAGAAGAAACGGAGAAAAAAAATAAAAAATAAAGGAAACTTATAAGAAAGATACGAGTCTTTTCTAGTTGGCCGTCATATATATATATATATATATATATATATTTATATTCATATTTTCTTGCATTACACTCTTTTGAAAAAATAAAGCTGAGTGCTGAAGGAAGTACGGTCCAACGAGGCCCATGTCAATGACGTTAAATTTGACATAAATAAAAAAGTAGTCATTATCAAATGGATTCTGGGTGATAACATTGGTAACACAGGGATATTATGTTGCAGGTAAAGAGCACACAACTCTCGTGTAAAGCTGGTGCCTCGTTAACAATTGCTAATTATTGCAAAACGCGCATCTACCCACCAACGCACAAGCGCAATTAATAATTTTAAGAGTCTAGCAGGGTACCCCTATTAGACTAGTTTGTATTCGAAGAACAACAAAAAGTTAATTTAAAATTAGTTTAAATACCTTGTTCGCTCGAATTCATAATTACCTTTGGAGACCTCCTTGAAAGAATAAAACTTGTAATCGAGGAAACGCGTTTTGAATTCCCAACAAACCACATGGTAAAATAATGGAATCGCCAACTTTAGAAAAATCTTTTCTATAAATTCGCAGTGGAAGCAAGATCTCTCACGTAATTGGCTCAATACGTCAACCAAAAAAAAGTAAAATAAAAATATATTCTACTTATTTCCCACCAAAATTGTCAAGAAATTAAACAAAGCTCACTCTCGTATTTGTTTACACAATAAGCTAGCCGGAAAGAGATTCCAATACAAGCGTGTGGCTGCGGCCGGGCCGACCACAGTTTCTACCTGGCTACAGATCAACCACTATACAATAAGGTCAGAATCTGTAAATACTGAGGGCGGATAATGGTACTTTCGGAACACTATTAACTTTTCAAAATTCCAAAGTTTAAAAATGGCTGGGAATTTTTAAAAAAGCGAAGAAAAGATGCAAATATTCCAAAGCGACCACGTTTTTCTATTTTTCCAATTTTATTTTTCAGAAAGAGAAGGAGACGAACGATGTTGTAGAAATTTGAAAAGACTGACCAGTCCAAATACGGCGAGCAACGAAGAATTCTTCACTAATTTATGTATATTTATCCTACTTTCTCGGCCTTGGTCGTAAACAAGAAATTTTATATATTCTCTTCTGGTCTTTTTGCTTTGTGTCCAAGCATCATATACCTTTCTTGTAAGTTTTTTTTTTTTTTTTTTGGTTTATTTTGGNATCATATACCTTTCTTGTAAGTTTTTTTTTTTTTTTTTTCGTTTATTTTGAAAAGCTTTAATTTGTTCTTCTATTATCGTTATTGTTCTGTTAACTACATTCTGAGTGTTAAAGTGTGTGGTTCTGGTTTTATTTGGTGTAAAATTAATAATAGTTCAGTTGATAGAAGTGGAAGTGGTTACTTCGAAGTTGGTAAGTGGTTATGTTTACGGTTATTCTTATTTTTCTAGTCTCCAGTTTTGTCTGGTTTGTTGTTCTTCTGGCCTTGTTCGTTTAACCACCCTCATCTTCATATGTGAATGAAGATCAGAGTGCGTGGGTTGGTGCGTTTTGACTTTCAGTCAGTCAATATCGTGCATTTGTGCTTTAGTATTCTGAGTTTTTGGGCGGTTTGGCTCCATCTTAAAGAAGTTGTCCGTGATTGCGTTTGTAATCTATAGTTTTGATCAATTTTCAACACAAAAATTCCTTATGAAACTGTATACATTTTGATTGTGTATTTTTCATGCTTTGCTGAGATTTTTGCTTCATGTTTTTGAACTGTTTTGTAGGAATTTCATATGATTGTTCAGGATTTTTAACTGATTTTTCTGCCTGGAGGGATTATTTGAACTCTAAATTGGGTTTACGATGGAGGAGAAACCATTCCCTGCGTGGTCCTGGTCCGTGGAGCAGTGTTTGAAAGAGTACAATGTGAAACTAGATAAAGGTCTGAGTTCTTATGAGGTGGAAAAGAGGCGTCAAAGATATGGATGGAATGAGCTGACCAAGGAGCACGGCAAGCCTCTATGGCGGCTTGTTTTGGAACAGTTTGATGACACTCTTGTGAAGATACTTCTGGTTGCAGCTTCTATTTCCTTCGTTTTGGCTTATTTGCATGGTAGTGAATCCGGGGAGTCTGGATTTGAAGCCTATGTGGAACCCTTCGTGATAGTACTGATTCTAGTTCTTAATGCCATTGTTGGGGTGTGGCAAGAGAGCAATGCGGAGAGAGCCCTTGAAGCCCTCAAAGAGATGCAATGTGAATCCGGGAAGGTTTTGAGAGATGGGTATCTTGTGCCAGACTTGCCTGCGAGAGAACTTGTTCCGGGTGATATAGTGGAACTGAGGGTCGGGGATAAAGTGCCTGCTGATATGAGAATTGCTACTCTGAAAACCTCTACTTTGAGATTGGAGCAGAGTTCATTGACTGGTGAGGCAATGCCTGTTTTGAAAGGGACTAGTCCTGTATTCTTGGATGATTGTGAGTTGCAGGCTAAAGAAAACATGGTTTTTGCTGGCACAACAGTTGTGAATGGGAGCTGTGTTTGTATTGTTATTACCACTGGGATGAACACTGAAATTGGGAAGATACAGAAGCAAATTCACGAGGCTTCTTTGGAAGAAAGTGACACTCCTTTGAAGAAGAAGCTGGATGAATTCGGCAACAGACTTACTACTGCAATTGGGCTTGTTTGCCTTGTCGTCTGGGTTATAAATTACAAAAATTTTCTCTCATGGGATGTTGTTGATGGATGGCCTGCAAATGTCCGATTTTCTTTCGAGAAGTGCACATATTATTTCAAAATAGCTGTTGCGCTGGCTGTAGCTGCAATTCCAGAAGGCCTGCCTGCTGTAATCACGACTTCCTTAGCTCTGGGTACCAGGAAAATGGCACAAAAGAATGCTATTGTACGAAAACTTCCAAGCGTGGAGACATTGGGATGCACAACCGTGATTTGTTCGGATAAAACAGGGACGCTGACCACAAATCAGATGTCTGTGACAGAATTCTTTACGTTGGGTGGGAAAACTACTTCTTCCAGGATTTTCCGTGTTGACGGAACAACTTATGATCCTAAGGATGGTGGAATTGTTGATTGGACGTGCTACAATATGGATGCTAACTTGCAAGCCATGGCAGAAATATGTGCTGTTTGTAATGATGCTGGAATTTATTGCGACGGTCGTCTCTTCCGAGCTACAGGTTTGCCCACTGAAGCAGCACTAAAGGTTTTGGTCGAAAAGATGGGAATTCCAGATATTAAGGCAAGAAACAAGATCCGTGACATAAAACTTGCTGCAAGCTACTTGATCGATCGCAGCACGGTTAAATTAGGTGAGTAGAAACTTTTTTTTTTTTTACTTGATCTTTTGAATTTTATTTCTTCCTCTGGTGAGATAGATGAAGAAATTACCATGACCTTGATTTCATGGAATAATATTGCTAAATTAGGCTGTTGCGACTGGTGGATAAAAAGATCGAAAAGGATTGCAACACTGGAGTTTGATCGTGTCCGAAAATCAATGAGTGTTATTGTTCGAGAGCCTCCTGGGCATAATCGACTGCTTGTTAAGGTGATTGCAAACTTTATTTTTACGTCCCTTATTGTTAGAACTTTATTTATAACCTTAAATTTTTAATTCAAGTGATAATTTAACAGGATATTAGAACTGGAAATTTTGTGATTAAATCCTCTATTATATCAACAACGTTGGACTTTTACCTGTAAACTTAAACTAATATCCAAGTATCAGGCTTTGTGAAAATTTAAATTATTATCTAATGGTTGAATCTGCAGGGCGCTGTTGAGAGTTTATTGGAGCGCAGTTCACATGTGCAACTTGCAGATGGATCCCTTGTTCCAATAGATGAACCTTGTAGGCACCTATTACTTTCAAGAAACTTGGAGATGAGTTCAAAGGGATTGAGATGTTTAGGTTTGGCATATAAAGATGATCTGGGTGAGTTTTCAGACTATTATGCTGAGAGCCATCCTGCCCACAAGAAGTTGCTTGATCCAGCTTGCTACTCTTCTATCGAGAGTGACTTAGTTTTTGTGGGGGTTGTTGGTCTTAGGGTGAGTATATATCATTGTTTTCATGGTTCATATCATTTGATATTGATAAGTCGTCGGACTTGCACATTTCAAAGATTCTAATTTGTTAAACACATCCTGACAGGACCCTCCTCGTGATGAAGTTGCAGATGCGATTGAGGATTGTAGAGGAGCTGGGATTAAAGTTATGGTGATAACTGGGGATAATAAATCCACGGCTGAAGCAATCTGTCAGGAGATTAAACTGTTTTCTGCAGGTGAGAATCTTAGAGGGAGAAGTTTCACAGGGAAAGAGTTCATGTCTCTTTCCCCTACACAGCAAACTGAAACTTTGTCGAAACCTGGGGGAAAGGTTTTCTCCCGTGCTGAGCCTAGGCATAAGCAAGAAATAGTTAGGATGCTAAAGGAGATGGGGGAAGTTGTTGCAATGACTGGTGATGGTGTGAATGATGCACCTGCACTCAAATTGGCCGACATTGGAATTGCTATGGGCATTACTGGAACTGAGGTAATAGAGCTCTTCAACTTTTTTAATTTGAGAATTTTGGCCTAAAGGAAGACAGCAATTGAATGTTTAGTTCCTGTTCGGACTAACAACTTGCACAAATAATAGAACTAATGACTTTATTTTCTTTTCAAACTTACTCTCCATGTGTAATATTCCAGGTTGCAAAAGAAGCTTCAGATATGGTTTTGGCAGATGATAATTTTAGTACCATTGTTTCTGCTGTTGCTGAGGGTCGCTCAATTTATAATAACATGAAAGCTTTTATCAGGTATGTCTTTATTCTATCATCTTCTTCCTTCAAGTAATTTGCCGATGGTTGTTAATTTCTTCTCTCTTTTTCAATTTTCAGGTATATGATATCATCCAATGTTGGAGAAGTAATATCCATATTTTTGACTGCTGCTTTGGGGATACCAGAATGTATGATACCCGTGCAGCTTCTGTGGGTAAATTTGGTTACTGATGGCCCTCCTGCAACTGCTCTTGGTTTTAACCCTGCTGATGTTGATATAATGCGGAAACCTCCTCGCAGAAGTGATGATGCTCTAATAAATTTTTGGGTGCTTCTTCGTTACGTGGTTAGTACTAATCAACGTCGTTACTCTTAATAAGAACTTCAGAGTACCATTTGGCATTTATTTCAATAAAGTGGAATTTTGAACCACTTAGAAAGCTGGACAAACATCTATTGAATTGGCTATGATGTTTGTAAAATGGATAATAAGAAACAAAGGATCATATAATAATTGGGAAAGAAAATAAGATATCAGAATATTTTAAATCAAATAGCACATTTTTTCTCTATTTGTTTACTTATAACAGAAGTGTATGTTAATATAATGTATTATATTTTTACATATCATACTTTTTTTTTTTTTTTACCATGCACAAGTTTAATTCTACTACATATTTGTTATGATGCCTTACGTACATTAAGCATTTTCTTTACGCAATATCTTATGAGAAAAAGTATTTATAGTATGCAAGATATGTACTTGGTACAATGATATAAAACAAATTCTAAGATCTCAAGATTAAGAAGCAAAATAAAGCCAAAAATAGTTTTCCTAATTAACGTTTTTTGATATGCCATCTTTATTCGTGCTCAATGGCAGGTAATTGGTTCTTACGTGGGAATTGCAACTGTTGGCATATTCATCTTGTGGTTTACTCAAGGTTCATTTATGGGTATCAATCTTGTTAGCGATGGGCATACACTTGTTTCACTGTCCCAACTTCGCAATTGGGGGGAGTGCTCTACGTGGTCCAATTTCACTGTGACTCCATACACGGTTTCTGGGGATCGCATGATCACTTTCTCTAATCCTTGTGACTATTTTACCGTTGGTAAAGTTAAGGCAATGACTCTGTCACTTTCTGTGTTGGTAGCAATTGAGATGTTCAATTCCCTGAATGCCCTTTCTGAAGATACAAGCTTGGTCAAAATGCCACCTTGGAGGAACCCTTGGCTTTTAGTTGCAATGTCAATCTCATTTGGACTCCACTGCCTCATACTCTATGTTCCATTCCTGGCAGACGTGTTTGGTATTGTTCCATTGAGTCCGAGTGAATGGCTTCTGGTCATTTTGGTCTCGGCACCCGTGATTCTTATAGATGAAATTCTTAAATATGTGGGGAGAAGTAGATGGTGCAGTGCAATGAAGGAGAAGACAGCATAAAATATAGTATCACATAAAGAATGGCTCGGAAGAGAGGCAATGCTGACAGATTAGAAGAAATGTTTTTGAGCGCTTTGTTAATTGAAATTCTTTTATAATAATTTCATTTTAACCCCCTTTCTTTGGTATAATTATACTTGTTTTTGTATGACACTTGACAGAAAGCTATCATTCAGGTTTGATTGTTTACTAGGAAGTAGACAAAATAGTAGGACAAATATCGCTGCTCAATTCAGCAGATTAATGTGTCATAATCTGTTCTTTTTCTATAGCTACCAAAAATTGAACTGTGCTTGACTTATACATATTTTAAAAATTATTTTCCAAAATTTACCACGCTGTATTTTCTTTTGATATTGTAAATTATGTTATTGATTAATCATACATTGCAACAAAATGGATGGTGCATGTATCTGGAATACATCATGCCATGTGGAGTAATGACAAACAAGTCAGCAAATCAGATTTCATCATCTACTCCAGTATACATAGTTCTTCAAGTTCAGTTTTTAAGTAAGTTACATTTCTTTGTGGCATCATCTTGATAGAAATGTCATTCAATAGAGCATATATCTCATAACATCTAGGATGCGTTTTATCCTCCACAATGAACTTATGAATATCACCTTCCCCTTCAATGAGACTGTATCCTGCTGCTTTGATAAGACGACCATATTTCATCATCTTCCTCAGGTTTGCCACCCCATCCCATCGTCCCGCCGATGCATATATATTAGAAAGAATTACATAGTTTCCTGGATTCCAGGGTTCCAGCTTAACAAGAGACTCAGCTGCTATTTCACCCAACTCCACATTAACATGAAAACTGCAAGCTCCCAAGAGAGCACCCCACACTACAGAATCGGGTCTCATAGGCATAGTTCGTATAAGATCATAAGCTTCTTGTAATTCGCCCGCACGGCCCAGGAGATCAACCATGCATCCATAATGTTCCAGTTTAGGAGAGATATAAAACCTTTTCTCCATTGATTCAAAAAGTTCCCGCCCTCTTCTCACCATGCCTCCATGAGTGCATGCTAAGAGAAGTCCCACAAATGTAACATCGTCAGGTGCAGCTCCTTCTCTCTGCTACCAGCAACACATAAACCCAAACATGTTAAAGTAACTTTGAAAAAAAAAAAAAAAATTTCTTGTAACCAAAGAGAAAGGAAAGGACAAGGATTTCGTGCTGACCTTATATTTACCTAATCCTTTTGCAAGAATGTAATTGATGACACAGAAAATAAAATAAAAACAAATCTTAACCATATATATTAAGATTGATGCGTCGATAGATCCTAAAATGTCAAACAAAACCGGATAGAGGATCCTAATTCAGAGAGAAAATACCAGCATTTGCTCATAAAGCTCAAGAGCCTGAGTGCATTTTCCATGGACAGCCAAGCCCATGATCATAGAATTCCAAGAGCATAAGTTCCTCCTCTTGCCAATCTCATCAAAAAACTTCCTTGCCACATCAATTTTACCACACCTAGCATACATTTCCAATACAGCATTGCATACATATATGTTCTTGAAGAAACCATTCTCTCTCGCGTATTTTTCAATCCTCCCTCCAACTTCCAACGCCCCAAGATTTGTACAAGCTGGTATCACACTAGCTATAGTCACTTCATTAGGCCTAATATCCGTCTCCGCCTCCATTTTCAGAAACATCGACAAGGCCTTTGCATATTGCCCGTTTTGTGCGTACCCAGATATGACTGTCGTCCACGAAACCACATTCCTCGTTGGCATCAACCTGAACAATTCTAATGCTTCGTCCATATCACCGCATTTTGCATAGCCTGCAATTATTGAATTCCAAGTGGGCACTTCTCTCACAGCCATTTCATCGAACACTTGACGTGCTGATGCTATATGACCGAGTTTCGCGTACATATCAAGTAAAGCAGTCAAGGCGAAGACATCATTTTGAAATCCGGATTTAACGAAATGGGAGTGGAGGATTTGGCCGTGGCGAGGGGAGTTGAGGGAAGCGCAGACCGTGAAGAGGAAGGTAAAGGAGTGTTGGTTTGGAGGGCAGTTGTTGAGGTGCATTTGGGTGTAGAGGGAAAGGCAGAGGTGGTGTTGATGCTGAGAAGAGTAGGCTTGAATGAGCTTGTTGTAAAGGAAGACATATGGGGATGGGATTTGGTTGAAAAGAGCGTGTGCATAAGGGATGTTTGGGATTTCCAGAAGCTTAACTATGAGGACTTTGTTATGGTCTATGCCACGTCTGAGATTGTGGGCATGAATTTGTTTCAATTGGTTCATGCCAAAGTTTGTGGTAGATGCGTTGTTAGTGTTTAGTTCATGCATACAGAAGAACATGTAACGAATTGAAGCAACAACCAGAAATCAGAGAAGATTTTCGGCATATTTAATTTTTTTATTATCTAATTAAATTGAATCTTAAAGATAAAAATATTCTTTACGAGAAAACAATGTTTGACCCAAATAACACCTAGGGGGAGTGAATAGGTGTATAATACGGAATTAAAAATTTTATCAAATTATCAAAAACACGTTTAAGATAATCTGAGTGCAATGGACAAGTTCAAACAATTCAATTTGACATTTAAATATTTAAAGAATAGAACAATGATCAACATATTCAAATCATTCTATCAACAAGATAATAAACTTAAATATGAAAGATTCAGCAACATTAAAAATGAAATTAGATTTAAAATAATCAAGCAACAACATTAAGAAATCTGATTAAAAGAAAAATAACCCAACAACATTTAAAGAAAATATAACATGCAGAACAAATCAAGAGACAAAAATAAAAAGACACATCAATTTTGGTCACAAAGAGAAAAACCCTCTCGGCTATATATCGCCACCGAAAATAATTTCACTATAAAGAAGTAACTTACAACCTATGAATTACTCTTTCACAAACCTTTGTGGACTCTAATTTACTATTGTACATTCCTGAGAACTCTCAAGATAGCTCCATTCAGCACCTTCTCTGAATGTCTTTTCACAAGAATTGTTTTCAACTCAACTGGACCAACTCCACCAAGACCAAACCTTCAATTACCTTGATGCATGGATTTTCTATCTAGGCAACCTAGATCTAACACTGGATGAAAGTGTTTTTACTGAATCTGGGTTAAACAAAGCTCCACAGCTCAAATACCCCTTAAATCAAGCTCACAAGCTCACTCACTCAAGCTCACAGCAAAGAGCATAAAACCCATAAAAACCCATTTTCGAAATCAATTGAAAAAGCTCAAAAAACTGGGTAAAGAGTGAGAAAATCATTAAACAGCTAAAAATGAACTTAGATCAAGAAAGATTAAGGATAATGAGTTCAACTAGCTAACAACCTGACCATCTAAACGAAGACGATGATGAACAGTAAAATCCAAGTAAGGAAACAGAAAAATAATAAACCCATTTTAAAGTCTGTTTTGGAAAGGATGAATAAATCTATTCTACCTCAAAACCTTCTCTAGAAACCTCACGAATCTCTCTAAGATGAAGAAGAACAAAGAAACCCTATTTGGAATAAGAGAGAGACGTAATTTGAATCTAAATACAGTGCCTTTTTATAGAGCTAGAGTCTGCCACGTAACAAGAGAAAAGCGGTGGCATATTTTGTAATTTCCTGTGAACTCTTTGAAAAAATCTTGATCGATCAACAGGAGAGCAACTCGACCAGTGGCATATCATGTAATTTTTTGTGAACTCTCTGAAAAAATCTTGATCGATCAACAGGCGAACAACTCGACCAATGGCATATCTTATAATTATGAACGAACTCTCTGTTTTTCATCAACAAAGCTGAAACAATTTTATACTTAGCCTCCAACAGACACATTTCTTCTCATACAGACATATTTGATCATTGG
>JANKKB010007830.1:7681-19831 GCA_026225775.1 Bursera palmeri
AAAAAAAAAAAAAAAGAAGAAAAAAATAGAGTAATCGGGATGCCTCATTTTAACTAATAACAGCTCGCTTCCAATTACGTTTAAGCCTCACATAAGGAGTCACCAATAGGTTTGTTTGGGGCTGGGGTGGGGATCACCTCTATGCTTATATGTGGATTTCCCTTGCATCCTGACATGGTTCTTAATACTTAAAAACAGCTCAATCATATATATGTTATTTTGAATTATTTCCGTTTACTATGATAATTTTCTTTTCTATTTATCTTGTCTTTCTTTTTGTTGTTCTTATATGGATTTTTAGGTTCATCGTCTTGACAGAGAGTCCAGTGGCCTACTATTGATGGGGAGAACTAGAGAAAGTGTGTCTCATCTAAATTGGTTGTTTAGTGACCTCAATAAAGGAAAATCATCTTGTAAGGTACTTTTACCCATTATGTGATTCACATGATTTAAATGAGGGTTTTGGATGATTTACTTTTCTTAAACTATGTAATATACCTAAAGAGAAATTTAGGCTTGGAACAGTGCATGCGAAGCAATGTGTCAAAGATATTGGGCATTGGTCATTGGATCTCCCAAGGAAAAGCAAGGCTTAATTCATGCTCCTCTTTCAAAGGTTTCCTCTCTCTTGATAAATAACAAATAGCTTCTTTTGGGATTTCAGGTCTTTTATAATAAGAATAGTGATTGATATTAATTAGTTTTGTTTCAAGGTGCTTCTTGATGATGGTAAGACTGAAAGGATCATCTTGGCTCAGCACTCAAGGTTAGAAGCTTCCCAAGAAGCTGTAACTGAATATCGGGTGCTAGGTCCTATGATAAATGGATGCTCATGGATTGAGTTGCAACCACTTACTAGTCGGAAGCATCAGGTACCATTAACATTTGTTTCTAATGTAGGATACAACCTTATTGAGCAGGACTGCCCATAATTTGTTAATTAGTGGGCTCCGATTTAAGTTTTTATATTGTAATGTTGTTGGTTTATTATATTTTTGTTTTTTTCTTTTTTCTTTTTTAAGTTTTGGTGATGTTATTATTGTTAAAGGGATGAAAGTTGTGAAGGTGCTAGCTCGTTTATAGTTATCACATCATAACACAATGTCTCCATTAAGATAATCATTTACATTTTGTTTCAAAGAATTACAAGAAAATTGGAAACAGAGTGTAGGGTTAATTTAAAGGTGTAATTGTTAAGGAATAAGAATCTAGATAACTAGAATGTTACAAAAAGAGAATATGTAATTGTGATGTAAGGTGATATGTGCTTAAAAGCATTTAGTTCCACCCTTCCTAAAGGGGAAACTCGTGAGGCATTGGAGGCTCTGATTTTGGGAGTTTGAGCATTCAACGGTTATCCTTTGTCTTCTTTCTTTAGGTTGGAATGTTCCTAAAATAATAAAAAAATAAAATTAAAACAAAATTAAAAAAATCTAAAGGATTCATGGGCTTTGCTCCAGTTATTATTTTCTTGGGTTCAGGCCATTAAAACTCAGTTTTCTTCTACTTGAATATTAGATGTAGAGTTCAGGTCTCTAATTATTTCTAATTCCTGAAGCCTTAAATTTTTACAGAGAACTTGAAGTTTTGACAAATCCCCATTAAAGTCAATCATTTAGAAATTGTCTGAGTTGGTTTTGAGATGGAGTTTTGTTGGAAACCAATTGAATGGTGACAAATGACCACCTTTATAGCCGTATGAGGTGAAAATCTCATGTGTGGTTCTGTTGAGTGGCAGTGAGGATGACTTATTTACACGTTATACCATGATTTTGAATCAGAAGGATTTTCTCTATTCCACATCTTAAAATATTTGTTTTCTTTTTTAGTGATGATGCAGATGTACTGTTCTTGAACCGGAAACTGATCTTCCATTTTTGGTTGATGGGAAAACTAATGCAACATAAACAGACTTAAATCTCGTACTTTTTTGGCTTTTATTTTACCGAGAAATGATTTGTGGCTTCTTTATATGTTCCTTCATCAAACCTATGTGGTGCCTTTTTTGTTTGAAGGTGGGGACACAAAAAAAAAGCTACTAATGAATGTATATTAATCAAACGCCGTGTATACTGATGACTCTTTTGTCTTTTATCCTCAAATATTTGCATAAAAATTGCAAATAGAAATTTCCCTTTTGATGATTGCTTCCATTGTTATTCAGCTTCGCGTCCATTGCGCCGAAGCTCTTGGTACCCCTATTGTTGGTGACTATAAGTATGGTTGGTTTGTGCACCGTCGATGGAAGCAAATGCCCCGTGTCGACATTGAGCCTACAACTGGGAGACCGTACAAGTTGCGCAGACCGGAAGGTCTGGATGTTCAGAAGGGTAGTGTCTTATCCAAAGTTCCCTTGTTACATCTACACTGTAGAGAGCTTATACTTCCGAACATGGTGAAGTTCCTAGATGTTTTGAACCAGAAATCGGAGAATCTGCATCCAGCTCTTGGCTTAAAGCCAGATCTCCTTCGCTTTGTGGCATCGATGCCTTCTCACATGAAAATCAGTTGGAATTTAATGTCCTCCTATTTAGTATAAGAATAAAGGGGCATGGCGGAGGATATCCTTGAAAAGAAAATTATGTATATATATTAAGGCTTAGTTTTTTAATTAAAAGAATTATATGTTAGATATAGAATAATTAGTCTTTATCTCTATATCAAACAAGAATAAAGAAAAATTTTGATAACAGTTTTTATTAGTCTCTTATATTTAACTTTCTTTATGTCAGATTACTTTGATTCATGTGTATTGAAGACTGTTGGATTAAGTTTTCAATTTCCTCGATTCATGCAATTCTTTATTTAAACTTAAACTCATTTGAGTTTATATGGTCAAATTGGTTTGGAGTTATGATGATTCTCTAAATTTATCTTGTTAATTATATATGATTGTTTTTATTTGATTTTGAATATATAATATATTGAATTTTTTTTCNATATTGAAATTGGTGGTTATGGTTGGTAAAACGTGGTATTGATGAACTATGATAGAGTATCAAGTACCTAATTAATTAAAATCTGGAGACATCAATTACGGTAATTCAAAATAACAAATAATTTGATCTGTTGTTCTTTTCAATATATTTTCTATTAAAAATATTTTATTATAAAGAATATTATTCTTATACAATATTATAATATCATTCAATCAAATTTGATAAGTGTCGAAGATTTCTTACAAAACACAGAAGTTGACCTCGATGTTTGTGTCAAAGATTTCTTACAAAACAAAGAAAGTGAAGTGTATTTGAGCAAAAAAAAAATAATTAAGGTATGTGAGACATCTTAACGCCAACTTTTTTCGGTTGAGATTTCATAGAAGAATTGGTGACTTGATCATCGATCTTAGTAGTTAATGATATGTAACTACCTTAGATTTTGTAACAGCCAATTAATTAAGGTTNCGCTAAGTAACGTGGAGCGTTAAGGACATGTTAGATCATGGAGATCATCTATGATTTGGTCTTCTTATTTTGTAGGAATGATAGTTCTGAGACAACATAAAAAAAGGAGTTGGACTTGGTCACATATCATGCAATATATGGTTGACTCAGTCCAAATAGGATTTGGACTCCATTTGTGGGCCGATAGCCTTTCGGGCTATTCGACTTTGAAGATGTGGATCCTGTTTGAGCTGGATTATCTTGTTTGGGCTTTACATTTTGGACTCTAAACCCTTATAAACCCATATCCAACAAGTATGATTGTATAATTAAGTTATGTATTAAATATGGTACATACTATGGTGGGTGACTTAATATTTTTAACTTAATTTTACACACATAGTCATTCATTTTTCTAAGCTAATAGTGCAAAGCGGTACTAAGTTAACATTAAAAAAAAAAAACTACTTTTTAACTTCTCTTTTTCACACATGAATTATAGTAAATTAATTACTATCAAATAGCATATGAAATTAAGTAAAAAAAAAAATTAAGTCACAATAACCTGACTCATTAAATATTATTTTTTATTAGATATAAAAAGAGAGAAAGCACTCTAAAAATTTTCATAAAATCTTTAAATGTGTACTGATAATTGAGTTGGGTATTATATCTATAAAATAAGTTGTTATCTTACGATATTTTAAACTTTATATGGTACATACATGGTCTATTTTGTTGTAATGAGTTGTTCTAAACTACCGTACATATGATCTCTTTGTTGTGAGAGAGATAGTAAGGGATGTCACGAGTGAATTTGATTTGTGTTGACTCATAATGCACTAGGGATCACATTAANATACTGCACAATTGTCTCAACCATAATCCAGTTCCGTGACTTCACCCTTCACATTAGAATAAAAACAATAATAATAATAATCGGGTAACGAAAAGATTGATTCTCTTTGTGATCTTATCTTTAATATGCACTTAAAAAATTACAAAGTCAAGCATATATCTCATTAAAAAAGACAAAGTTGATAATACCAAAAGTTGTCCCACACATAAAGACTTGATAATTGCAAATATTATATAACGCATGAAAGTTGTCTTGTCCCACGTGAAGATGATATGTATAATAAGATGTTGAAGCTTTGAACAATAGTTTGGAAGAAGATGACCCTACTCTCTTCTTATATTTCACCATTTCTTTCCTTCAATTCAGGAGCAAAACCCTCTGCACTCGATACAATTTTCAATCAAATATGGACATAGTGAAACATGATCAGTTGTCAAATGATTCTTCCTATGTGAGTGCTCCCACCAGCCCAGGACGATTGAGCATGGACACACTTTGTTTCTATAGTGTGCCAACTAGTCCTGCTGGGAACTCATTCAAGGCTACAACACCACCAAAAGCTTCTTATGATGATTATGTGAACAGCAACACCGGTTTCATAGACTTTGAATTTGAGACGAGTCGTCGTTTCAACCTCGATGATTACGACAACAAACCATGCCAAAATTTTGAGTCACCAACATCACCATGCCAGCAACAACATGAGAAAGAGTCACTTCCTTCCATGGCGTATGCTGATGAACTATTCTGTGATGGCAAGGTGATGCCACTGAAGCCTCCACCACGTCTTCAATATGGTAAGTACCAAAGCAACTCTGCTTTAACTTCTCCTAGGTCTCCAACAGGGTTACTGAAATTACCATTTCAACACCGAAGCTTGTGGAATGATGATTTTGATCCTTTCATGGTGGCATTGGAGAATGTTAAGCAGGAGAAGAAGGGAGTCAAAACTCATAGACGGGCTCGCTCTATGTCACCACTACGAAGCATAAGCCTACACAAGCCTCATACTGATACACACTCACTTAGCTTTAGCCATAAGCACATCGAAATCAAGCAATCCGGAACCAATTCAGATGGGCTAATGGAGCTTAATGGTTCTACCTCTGCTCCCTATTCAATATGGGTTCCTAATCAAAATGGGAAAGTGGGTCATCAAGAGGATGAGAAACAAGTTCAGAAAAGGCCCATAAGGCTGGCCGAGCCGAAAGAAGTGTTGTTTGCTCGACGAGCACGACTCGTGAAAACAGGCCATCAAAAGCCCAGCATGAGCAAAGTGCACGGAGCCACAGAGGCTGAAGAAGGTGAAGGGTCATCTACTACAGAATCAAAGAGGCAAAAGATAAAAAACTTTCTGCTCAAGAGTGCATCTATAAGGATGACAAGCAATGTGGAGGAGCAAAAATATAATGAAAGTGAAGCATTGCATAAGAAAAGTTTTACAAGGAAATTTAGCTTCAAGTCCAAGGGATTAGCGCAATACAATGACGAAAAACGAGTGTCTCCAGTAACCAAAATGACGCTCATGCATTACAGGCCCAAGCTCTTTCTTTGCATGGGTTATGGGACAAAGTATGATTAAAGACATCAATTAGCATCCCCACACAAACACCGCCGCCGCACCCCGCCCCGCCCCGCCCCGCCCCGCCCCGCCCCGCATATGTTTGACATATTTGTGTTGTGTTGGTTCGAACTTTTCTTCTCAAATCTTATTGTAAAGCTTGTATTTAGTAATTTATTTTATTTTGTTACAAATGAGAAACATAAACAAAGGTTGAAATTAGATTATATATTTAGTTTAAAAGCAATACAACCCATGTATTTATTTTGAATGTCTCGCCAATAAAATTTCAATTCTCATTAGCTTTTAATTAAGAATCTTATACCTTATGCATGCATTAAATATAACTTTAAAATGTTTTAGTTGTTGCACGAAAGTATTAGAGCAATCAATGAATTGATTCTTTTAACCCATGTCATCACTATTCTCCACTTTTTAAGATAATAATGTGAACGAAGGTTTTGATTCTCCATTTGGTACTATGATTTTTGGTCAACTAGGTGATCCATAACAAAGTCTTCAATTGGTTTAAAGCTATGTACTCAAAGATTTTAATATCTGACGTATTGTATTATATAAATGCTTGATGTCAATGTTGTCAACATTAGAAAATGGCTTATTAGTGTTGTTAGACAATAATTAGAATTTGTGCAAAGCTCATGAGTATACACAAAGCTCCATGAAATAACTAAAATAGGGTAGGTTCTTAAATATACTTCAAGTAAAAGCATGTATTCAGGTGTTACCACCAATTTAAAATACTCTCTTTTTATGTGTTATCACCAACCTCTCTACATGCTTTGGTTGTCTTTTAAGAGATTATCTATCCTCGAGGTGACTATATTAGTACTAAGCATTGCCACCAACTTTTTTCCATGCTCTCAAGTGCGGTTTTAAAAGAATATTTATTCTCTATGTGGCTATAGAATAGATAGGTGTCATCACCAATTCTTTTTCATGAAAAATAGGAGTCACCTTAACTCCATTTATGGTAACACTTATGTAAAGAATTTCTTATAAATACCCTCCTTAAACTACATTAAACTACTAAATAAGGAGGACACTCTAAACCCTATTGAATCTCTTTCTCTTTTCTCTCTCTTTCTCTCGAATTTACTTTTATCTTTCTCCTTACATTCTCCTTAAATAACTCCTAATTATTTTATTCTCTAGACTTTTGGTCTCTGACTCGAGCATTAAATGATTATTACCGATAACTCCGTTGGCGCCCTTGACTCATATTTTCTCTCGTATACAATCCAATCATGATGAAGATATTCTGGTCAATCAAGACTGCATTACTTATCTAGGTGAACGTTTGACCAAATTTCCCACATCCTCCATTTCCTCATTTTTTACCTCATTTTTAGTTAGATTTTCCACTACAAAACAAATTTTACTGCTGAGCTGGAGATCGAAAGATTTTTGGCATCAATATTAGCTAATAATAAAAAAATATTATCTATGTTTAAAAGATTATTAAGAAACAAAGATATATATATATATATATATATAAATTATGATTTTGCATTAGGTTTCTATTTGAAATTGTTTTAGAAAACATTTCAACAAAACGTATTTTCTTAAAATTACAACTTGCTTTTGTTTAGCAAATGAAAATACCTTTTTGTTTGTTTTACTTTTAAGAGATGATATTGCCTTTAACTTCTCCGCGAACACCTATAGATAATGCCTAGATGCATTTTTAAAATAACTATCACAACGACAACCTTTTAGCAGAAGAGATGTGTGCATGTGTAAAGAGAGCGACAAAGAGGGATACAATCAAAGTTCACAAAAGAAAAAAAGAGAACTTGCTTTCTAAATCAATTTGTAATGATAAAGTATGGAACGATATATGTATAATCTTGGAAATGATATTTTGTGGCTTAGGAAAGACTGAAAAACCCTCTCAATTTGGGTCAATACCTACTACTAAATCAATGGTGTTTACAAATGTCTTTTGAAACAAATTTAAGTAGACATGGAAGAGGCCACCTTTTGAAAAATGTAAGAGATACGTTGAAGGAACTCAGCCACGACCACCAAGAAGCCTCCCCTACTGAGTTGAGGCCTTAACTCAGTAGGTTTAGGAACCTCTTTCGAACTCAACGCGTGGTTCTTTATGAGCCTCAATAAGAAAGAGACAATTATTTGAGACAAGTAAGTGATGCACCAGGGAAATAAAGCCATGGAAGCTGTCAAGTGCTCTCCTACAAGTTGAAGCCTCTACTTGTTAGACCTTGAGGCTTTGCCTATGGAGTTGAAGTCTCAACTTGGTAGGCCACTTTTATCTCACCCGATCTTCAACAGAAGAAGGAACGCCAATGAACCAAGCTTCACTGGGCCAGCCACTTCCAGATTCCGTCGAGTCCCCACCACTAGATGAGTCTTACCACTTAACACTCTTAAGAGGCTACAGTGTTGAGGCCTCAACTCAATAGGGATAAGAACATCACTAGCTGGTCGATAGAGACAACCAAAAGTAAAGTGACACGTGACAACCCTCCTTATCTCGAAATTAGGGTTATGGGATGACATAAGAATCATCTCAAAAGTACACCTCAAGATCATAACACATCATCGTATCGTAATGAATGGTCAAGATCTAAGTTAAATGATGATATAGACTATAAAGGTTAAATGATGATATGGACTATAAAAGCATGATGATATCCCCAAGAAAGATAAGTTTCTCCTTGCACAAAACCCCAGATAGATTATAAGAGTTTTATTCATTTTCTCTCACTTCTAGCCACTACTTCATTGTCCTTCTCCATGAAGCCACCTTCTTTACACATATTTCTAATTGTTTTTTACTATAGAAAGTGAGTTTGACTAGCGTCGAAAAGTTATAGATAGTGAAAAGCCCAATAACCCTCGACCTTTTTTCATCCCTTGCAGCTCATGGACCGCCAGCCACCACCATTGGAGCCTCTGAAAAGTTCATCACCTATGGTTGAAAAAAGAAGAGCTCCAACAACTATCCTTTTCCAGCCACCAACAATGGTCTCTTTCATGCCACAAGTTGTCTCCTCTTTACTAGAAGTCACCACAGATTTGTCTCTAGCTTGTCTCTTATAGGACTCTAGTTGTCGTCAATCGAAACCATCATCATCATAGCCTACCAAGTTGGGCATCAAGTCCCACCTCATTAGAGAGCCAACTCTGACTTCTCAGTAAGATGTCTCATCTCCTACTCCTTAGACTCGCTCATTTACTCGCACCATCTTACATTTAACAAACACCTAGCCTAATCCTTGCCCACTTAGAAGCCATTTCTCCATCCTCAACTTCCATCCACTCAGAAGGGTATTTTTGTCATTTTTACTCCCACTTGTCCAAGGGCACTTCTATCATTTTTCCCACCCAGTGGCCACGTGTCTCCATTGGTTGATACTATTTTTTGGCATCAATAAATCTTATTGCACTACAGGAGAAGTCTTGTAAGGATTGGAAGTTATCATTTGTGTATCCACAAGAAGAAAAGGAAGCACCAAGAGATTTGTAACTAAATTTTTTTATATATTTTCAGGTAAAATATGGTACATCGATTCTGCAACGATGGGAAGGATCTGAATCCTATGAAAAAGCCTCGAACATCTCCCATGAAAAAATTGAAAGTAGAAGTAAAGAACAAGGCCTCTGAATTAAAAAAATTGAATCATGACCAGAAGTCGATTTTCAGCTTCTTATACACTTGTGTAAAGATGAAATTCATTAATCCACTTAATCAGAAAAAAGTAGGTTAATTATTAATAAAATCTTGGCATATTTCGAATAATTTGTCGACAAAAATCTTATTAATTCCAGGAGTTCCACTGGCCAAAGCAACTTCCAACAAGTGGAAATTTCGTCATCACTTTTAAGCTTTTTGGTTCCCCCATAAAAGTGAACGTAGGATTGCATAATTATGTTATTGGATTCGTCCAAGAGGATTATTCAATGCAATTAGTTCTAGGAGTTTGACATGTTATGTTGGATCTTTAATCCAATGTTGGGCTTATATGTGTTAGGACTGTCAAATAAGGTTAAGTCTAATTAAAAGTGATCTGTTAAGGTTTCAATAATTTGGACTTTAATGTATCTAATAAGATGTGGACCTTTAATGTGTAGAGACCTAAATGGTAATTTCTATTTTTATGATGGGCTAAAGTATAAATACCAAAAGATAACAAGAAAGTTATCTATATATATAGTGGTTATGGTCCCCAGGTCACACGTGAAGTTTTATTTTAATTTCTTTCTTGACATCCCATCATCAGAAAGAAACCCTAGAGGAGATACAAAGGGCTCTCTCTCGAAATAAACGTATTGATCTGAAAGGCCAACCGCACGGCTCAATAAAGCAATTAATCATTATGGATTCAGGTACGCTTCCGATTTTTATTTGTTGATTCTTGATGATTGAATATGAATTGATCTTGGGTTCAAGTGATGGTTTTCACCAAAATGTTTAATTTAACATGTTATGTTATATATATTCCAATAGACACAACTATATATACATGACTACCAATTATTCTCCATGTATAATGTCTTTTTATCTTTGGAATACAACCTTTGGATGGCACTTTTCCAAGTGTTTATGCATTATCTCAATTAAATGTATCTTCACCTAAATCTCTGAATTAATTAAAAAGTAAAAATTTCAAAAATTAAAATATTAAGAAATTTTATTTTTATTGGTTTTCACCAACTACGAGACCTATCCCTAAAATATAAATGAATTGATAAGAGTATGACTAGTTTACTGCATATATATTCTAATACTAAAGATTATAGCTACGTATATCTCAACAATTTCATCTCAAATTAAACATTGTTTTGTTAAGTGAGACAAAGAGACAAATTATCTAATTCTTTTCGTCATAAATTAAATGAAAAATTTTAGTCAAAATAAATACAGAAACGTACTATAATATAAGATGAGAAAATGTATATATAATTGATGAATCCTACTTCATATACTTAAATGCCATTATATATATAGCACTTGGGAGGCGACGATTTCAAGCTTTGAAGACAAACCCTTGTCATTGAAAGAATACAAACAACCTCAAAATGTACAAACAAATAAAACTTAAAACAATTGTCTAGTCTCTCAATACTCAATTACTCGATGATCTCCCTCGACTCTACGATCCTCTTACAGTTTACATTATTATTTGAAATAATAAAGCCAACAAAACTCCGACAAAAGCTACTGTTGCTGCATGTGCCCTTTCTCCAGCTCTCGCTATCTCTATTGGGAAGAAGCAACTACCTTGTGATGGATCATTCTTTTCAATCAGCGCCAACCCTTCAAAATCACAGTCGTCCTCGTTCTGTCCCTTGATTTGATAATACATGTTGAAAGCATGCGAGATCCTGGTCTTATTATCCATTCCACTGCAAGATCCTCCTTCGGAAATGCTTGTGCAATCCCCTTGTGAGCAAGCTTTTTCCATCTGCTTTGGGACCAAGCTGAAGTCCTGCACACCTTTATCAAACACGCACCACTTCTTGGACATGTACTTAACATTCTTTGCGCCAACAAGCGTCTTGTTTTGGCCTTTGCCCGAGAAGTCAATTGGGAACTTTGGCTGTCCGTCATAGCGGAAAATGCCCCAATGCCTCTCGAAGTTACCAGGGTCGATGCTCTTTTGGTCCTCATCAAGCAGGCCAAAGAGATATATATCGAACTTTGTGCTTTCACGCAGTGGGGATCCCTTATTGCTCCCCAACTTCTTGAACAAACCATCGTAAAACCTCTGTGCATTTTTCATATTTGCAGCTGCGTGACCATCCGTTGGCCATCCAATCTCCCCAATTATGATCTTCAAGTTGGGGACTCCAGCCTTCTTGAGCGAATAGAGGAGGGTATCATAGTTTGCATCGAGCACGTTCTTGTACTGATAATTTTTGTCATCCACTGTTTTACCATCTCCAAAAAAAGCAAAGTCAACAGGGAAGTTGGGGTTTTCAGCTAAACTGAGGAAGGGATATATGTTAACAACGAAGGGTGCATCGTGCTCTGCAAGAAACTCTGAAATCTGGGCCATAAGATCCTTCACATCATTTCGAAAGGCACCATCTGATGGCTTATTGGACACAGAATCATAAACATCAGCATTGCAGGGTATAGTGGCTTTAATATATTTCCCATAGCCAGCATCGTTCAAAGCCTTTTGAATGTTCTTCAAAGCTGGGAATATAGCCTTCGTGAACGTACCATTGTAGGATTTCAACAAAGGTTCATTTCCAACAGCTACATATCTGCAATATGCAATACAATCACACATACTATAAATAAATAAATAAATAAATATATATATATATATATATATATATATATATATAAC
>JANKKB010007856.1:0-26831 GCA_026225775.1 Bursera palmeri
GGGCAGTCTGTCTGAATATATATATATATATATATATATATATATATATATATATTTTTTTTTTTTCTTTTGGTCCTCATTCTTCAATACTCCGCACTTTGTACCTGGATTTTGGGAAGAATCACTGAATGGTCTGTAATCCCAATCTTTATGAATATTATTGTGGGGTAGAAGAGAGGAGAGGTTTGGTGCAATTGGAAGTCATGAGTATTAGTTTTAAAAAATTTTGAATAGATAAGATTTGTTTGTGCCTATGTCTTCAGCTTCCTGTGCAATTCTGGTAAGCTCTCTGATTCGTTTATTGTCTTTGCGTATTCTATTTTTAAAAATTGTCTTGCTTGACGATATATCAATAATAATGGGGAGTTGTTTGATGGTATATCGTGTCCTGCTATTAGAGTTATCATGGATTCCTTTCATCTCCCCAGTTGGTCAGTAGGCTGCAAGACCTTCCATTTAGTTTTTTTTTCTGTTGTTCTCCCCTTTATGCCCTCTCTGTCAGTTGCGTTAATTTTTTTTTTTTTTTTTAAGTATGAAAAAATGTTATAGGTATTATATTTATTTATATCCATTTTATCATGTGATCTTGCTGCAGTTACATTCCACTGTTGCAGTAACTGAATGTTTTAAGTGGGTCTTTGCAGGCGGTGAAGAAGGGAGATACCATTTATATTGGTCAATACCTGTTTACAGGAAGTGAAACTACTTCTGTGTTGTTAGAGGTAAAGCAACATATACAGATAAGTACAGTTATTAGGTCAATGGTGCCAAGTCTCTGGGGGCTGGGAAATAATATTTAGCTTCATTAAGTTAGAAATATTAGCTCATATATCTTCCATGTCCTAAATATTTGTCTTTATTTCTTGGATTAAGCAAGAAAACAGTTAGTTGGCTTACTAGTTGCCCACACAATTACTACTTATATATGTTTGCATGCAGGTCACTGAGATTGATAGTGAAGATGTGGTTTGCTTGATAAAAAATTCTGCTACCTTAGCTCGACAGTTGTATACTTTGCATGTTTCTCAAATTCCTATTGATCTGCCAACACTCTCAGACAATGATAAGCAGGTCATTTTTCCTTTCCATGTCAGATACTTGGTGGGCTGATTATTTAAATTACATGCCATTGATATGGAAGTTATAGCTAACAGTATGGTTTCTTATGCTTCATATGATAGGTAATTAGCAATAAAAATTATGCATATCATGTTACAAGATCTGTTTGGATTTAAATATATGAATAAGATTACTGCACTATTCCTTTGAGGAGATTTTTTGCTTTGCTTCATATTGTTTTAATGATATCTATCAGGTTATAAGCACATGGGGTGTTCGAAACAACATAGATATCCTTTCGTTGTCATATACTCGGTCTGCAGAAGATATTCGCCACGTAAGGAAGTTCCTAGTTGGGATTCTTTTCTAGTGTATACTGTTTATCTAAAATAAGCTATTCTGGATTTTTTTCTCAGCCACTTTCTCATTGCTTTTCAAATGTTCTTGATTTTTCAATATCCAGCTTCCTCATGCGTAAATAGCTTATGGTTTCAGGCTCTTTTGCTCTTAATAATTTGTTTTTTAGTTTATTACATTCTTATGGTGGCTGTATGCAGGCCCGTGATTATCTTTCTAAATTGGGTGACCTTAGTCAAACTCAAATTTTTGCAAAGATTGAGAATATAGAGGTGATAAGCATAACTTGCTGGCTTTCTTACACCTTTGGAAATTTTTATATCTATTTTCTTGGATTTGATTTTGAGTGTGCATTTTACTTTCCATGTAAACTAGGGGTTAACTCACTTTGATGAGATTCTACGAGAAGCAGATGGAATCATTCTTGCCCGTGGCAATTTAGGAGTAGATCTTCCTCCAGAGAAGGTAACTTTTCATATGTGAAGTCAGTATATATATTAAGAATTTGGTGTTACGTGGAAGTTATGGTGGTCATGCTTTTTTGATTCGTGCATATTCTTTCAAAATCTGATACACAGGTTAATTGGCAACTGTACAAAAATTAGATAAGACCTTCTTTACTGTAATTTTAAATTTTGTTAAAAAGCTCTTAAAAGTTAGTATATTGGACTTTTAAGTTAGTATATCAGACTTTTTTTTTTTTTTTTTTTTTTTTTTTAAATTTAATTAAAATGCNTTTTTTTTTTTTTTTTTTTTTTTTTTTTTAAATTTACTTAAAATGCCTAGTGAATAGTAGTGATGTGATACATATATTTAAGGCCTCACTTGTTAATTGCTTAGTTATCTGAACTGACCATAAGTTCATCACGTCAGTACAACATGGCTCCATCAATCTCTGTGCTGCTATTTATGCATATGTTTTATTCTAGTTGGATATCGACATTGGATTTGTAGGTAAGAGACCGGCTTCCCTTCGCTAGAAAGGTAGATGTCTCTGTGGTGCCACTCAAGCTAGTGGGATATAACATAGAAATTGGAATTGGCATGTGCTTGTCTGTGCATTCACTGATGCTAGAAGATATATGATTGAACTCGATTCATCTCGTAATTACTCAATTTGGATCTTCCAGGTGTTTCTATTTCAAAAGGCTGCTGTTTACAACTGCAACATGGTTGGAAAGCCTGCAGTGGTAACTCGTGTTGTGGACAGTATGACTGATAACCTGAGACCTACTCGTGCTGAAGCAACTGATGTTGCCAATGCAGTCTTGGATGGTAAATTTAATACTTCAATTTTCAAATACTGAATGAGTCTCTGTTTTGTGACTTTGGTTGATAATCGTGTTTTTGCTGTTTATGATGGTTTACTAAATATTTTGACTCAAACAAGTTTATTGCTATGTGATCTGTGGCTGTTTATATATTGCTTTTCCTTCCGCTTTGATCACCAAGTCTTAGCTGACATTAGATTATAGTATTCACTAAGTTGGAATCTTAGCTTTTTTCTAATTCTTACTTTTTTCTTTGGTTCAGGGTGTGATGCAATTCTTCTAGGTGCAGAGACCCTGCGGGGATTGTACCCTGTTGAGACCATTTCGACTGTTGGAAGAATTTGTGCTGAGGTAAATTCCTCTTAGTTTTGCTAAATAAATAAAATGTGTTTATCTAATTAAAATTTCTGTCTGCAGGCAGAGAAGGTATTCAATCATGATCTGTATTTCAAGAAAGCTGTCAAATTTATTGGAGAACCAATGACTCATCTGGAATCCATTGCTTCCTCTGCGGTACTGTTGTTTTTCTTTTCTAATATTATTTTTATTAATACATCCTTCTTCTATGTTTTCTGCTTTTGTTATTGTAGCACCTGATATTTTAGGCTGGCAAAAATATTTATTTGACAGAAGCACCCTTTGCAATATAAGTTTTGTATTTGCTTTTATTTTCTAGGTGCGAGCAGCCATCAAGGTGAAGGCCTCTGTCATTATCTGCTTTACTTCAAGTGGAAGAGCTGCAAGGTCTATTTTCTCTTCACTTTTTGTTTGGTTTTCTGTATATTTTAGATGCACATTTACATGGTATTTCAGCTTTCCATATGTGCTTACGCATGGCGTCATAATTTTTTTCTGTATCAATGTAGATTGATTGCAAAATATAGGCCAACAATGCCTGTGATATCTGTTGTCATCCCTCGGCTTAAGACAAATCAACTGCGCTGGACTTTTACTGGTGCTTTTGAGGTATGTCACTGATAGTGCTTGACATTCACTGCACCTAATTTATTTTGCTAGCTTTTGGTGGATATAACAAGGAACTTGGCTGGATGATTCAGAGAAAAGCTATAGGTGCATATATCAATATTCACGCTATATGGACTGCAGTTTTTTTTTTTTGTTAAGCTAGCTCTTATCAGTTGATTTAGTTTAAGATTGATAATTGACATTTAAATTTCTACTATCAAGCATTCCAAAGAGTTAGCAGTAATTTGATTTACTTTGGCAATTAAGTTTGGCTTGTACTTGCAATCATGGTACACAAGGTAGGTTGAGATCAGTAGGAGTTCTTATGTGCAGCAATTTCTTAAGTATTCAAATTGTTTTCATGCATGCCTCTAAGTTTTCTTCTTTTCCACCAACTATGATGATTGAAGAGAGTTATGAATCATTAGGTGGCGTTGTTACAAGAGCAATCTGTGGGATACCTTCATGGTGTCATGTTTGAAGCATATAAAAAAGTAGACAAAAATGTTCATTGTACTAACTAATAAGATTAGTATATCACCATTAAGCGTCTAGAAACTTCATAGAAAAAAATATCATTTGCAACTATTGCGATTTTCTTACTTTATTTTGTAAAATATTTTCTTTCATCAAGTCATCTGCTCTAGTTCGTGTTCAGTGTATCTCATTGTCAACTTGAAATTGAGCTCGATGATTTTATGCCAGGCAAGGCAATCACTCATTGTCAGAGGCCTTTTTCCTATGCTTGCCGATCCTCAACATCCGGTGAGTTTCATTTAATGTTGATTATATAATTTTACTCTTTAGAAGGGAAGGTAAAAATTCTGCTGTTAGACACTAGAGTGAAGTTTGTGAAATATGAAAAATCATGACTAGTTGAGGTTCCTTGAGGGGATACAAAAGTTTACTTATTTAGATCAAGTTTCATTCGTTTCAATAAGTCTGTATACTTGAACAACAAAAAATGTACCATAATATGCATATCAACGCCTCCCCATTAAACTCTCTTTTAAGCTTCTTCACTTTTGCTATCCTTTGGTTTTTTGCAGGCTGAGTCTAGAGATGCATCACATGAATCAGTTTTGAAGGTTGCTCTAGATCATGGCAAGGCCTCTGGTGTTATAAAATCTCATGATCGCGTTGTAGTTTGCCAAAAAGTTGGTGACTCATCTGTTGTAAAAATCATCGAGCTTGAAGACTAGAATCAGTGCATTTCATAGCAAGAATATTTCACTTCCGCATATTAATTTTGGGCCTTACGAATTCTCCAGGTCCCAGAAATGAGTAATGATTGACTTATTAGTGCATATACTGATGCAATTCTTACTGTTGTGCTCAACTTTTTTTGAATTGTTGTACCATGTTTAGCACGTACACTGATATATGATGTGTGTTTGACTTGAACCTTGGACGAAGCAGAAGCTGTAGTTGTTAAAGCGAGTTTCTACTGATACTCAAACTTCAGCTCGTTATAATTCACAATCAAAGTTCATTTCTTCAGTATGACGTTCATCATCGGAATTGCTGTCACATTGGAATACCGACAGATAGAAGGTGATCGAACAATTTATGGATTAAAATGATTTAGACCAGATTCTCTTTAAGCGATGCAACTTGCATGCAATTTTCTTCTTTTGAATTTGGAAAACAGGTTTCAAGGAACACATAAATTTGTCTGGTTTTTCAATTTTGTAATACTGAAATTATTTTATTATTGTGTTATTTTTAAAACTAACAAGTAAATGCATTTGCGAACGGGAAATTTAGCTTACAAAAAATCTTCTCCAAACGTAATTTTGTAAGCTTATAATCTGAAAAATAAGGGGGAAATACAATAACCCTTCAATTAAATTTTAAGAAAATATTAAACTCTAGATTTTTGTTAAATTAATACTTACCTCAAAAACTAATAAAAAATTAACACTTACTTATCAGAATTTTGAGGGATAAATGTTAGTTTAAAAAATACAGTGTTAATTTTTAGAGAATAAGTATTAGTTTAACAAAAATTTAGGTTAAAAGTATTTTCTCAAGATTTAGTTGAGGGCTTAGAGAAATTTGTCGAAAAATAAGTAACCTCATTGTGCTGTCTATGTATTTTCTGACAAATTCTTATGCAATTAATAGATCTGAACTTGCCATATCCTTTTTCTAGCAAATTTTTCATTTTACATCTAAATATTTTTGACCCGAGCAATGGTGTCTTCCAACGTGTGAAATAAGAATTTTATGTAGTCATACACAAACATGTCAACACGGGCGCCCATGGCCTAATGGATAAGGCGCCTGACTTCTAATCAGGCGATTGTGGGTTCGAGTCCCACTGGGCGTGATTCTTTCTTTTTTATTTTTATTTTTTGGAAAAAAATAATAATGGGCTACTTTATGTATAACTAGAACTTCTACAAGTTTAGACATGTTTAAAAGAAATAGACTAATTTATGAATAAACAAGTTTAGTCCAATTTTTTTTTTCAATTACCTAACCAACTTATAAGTTAATGACGGCTGACTTATTACTCGTGATAATGATAGATCGACAAGTACCGATAAATCATCTTATATGAAAGGATATTTTAATTCTTTAGAATTAAATATGTTTAAATAATAATAAATATACTAAATCTATGAAAAATCTAGACGACCTCTTAATTTTGTTCTTTCGTATAATTATTTGAAAAAAATTCAACAAAGCGAGTTTTTTAGAAAATAAAACAAATACAATCACGTCTCCAACTTGGTTTAAGGTTACCATGAATATGAAATAATCATTCAAGAAAGTTTAGAAATGAAAAATTTAAATGAAGAAAATTTACCAAATACAATCACATCTCCAAGAGGTTCAAAGTTACATAAACAGAATTAGTTTACACACGTTAGACTATTTACATACATATCACTATAGGTCAAAGTGCCTCGGCAAAACGTAGATCTGCAGGGCCAGGACCCAAAATCCCTTTCTGTTCACTTATCATGCCTAATCCATGGGGTTGATCGGCATGAGCTGCATGACCATTCTGGTCGTCGTCTCTCCAGACAAGATCCTGCCACTCTTTCTGGACCATAGAAAGAAAAGCTGAGTAATTATAGAAGGTACAAGAGAATGCATTCAGCTACATTAAAGCATTGAGAAAACTATCAGATACAATAACGGTGGTAGAATTTTGATATGCAACGTGAAATTAATCCCATTATGGCCTTTGCAAAAACAAAAGGTACTTGCCTCGTCCTCCGGCAATAATGGGGTTGCAAGTGGTGGAGCAACATCCGGGTCGGGCTTTTGAAATATAAATGTCGTATAGAGACCTGTAAAGGGAAAATGCAACAAATTTAACTTCAAAGTGGCCAAATTTATGTAACAATATGGCAGAAAGATGATGAATACTACACCTAATATATCATAAGATCGTGGAAGAAGCCTCCCTCTTGGATCAATGAGATTTGGACCAGAACTCATTAGCATGCCTGCAAATAGTGCTCTTTGTGCAACAAATTGGGAAAAAAGGGGGGCAAGTCATGCTCGTTCAGAAATGCTAAAGTGATATAGGTTGAGATTCTAGTGCTATTGGAGTCTCCAAAAACTAAAAGTGACTGTGGTGCAATACATTTTTAAAAAATAAACCATAAATTCAAATACCTGTTATCATCATAAAATTCGGTCAGGTTCTGAATCTCCACGTACTCAAGACCAGTTTCCCTGGCCAACCTGAGTTGCATAAGCTAGACATAAATGATTTTGATATAGAAAAAATAATTATAAGTACGAGCCATTATTTATTTATTTATTTTTTCCCTCTCAGGGGTAAAAGTAAAGGAGTAAAGCAAAACGTAAACAGTTCTTTAAATGAAGTATTGCACGCATTCCACGTGTATTGGAGGTAACATGCAAACTAGGACTTTCAGGCATCTGCTTGGCACAAAATCTGGAGGCAACTTATATGATCAGCTCAGGAAAACAGGAGTAGAAATTAACCTGATTAAACTTGGAAAATGAACCAAGCAATGGGTTTCTGCAGAAATGTCATTAGGAAACTTCAGTTGGTATTTCTTTCCAAACAACGGAAACCTGGACTCAGGAAGGAAATAAGCAGGTCTCAGCGAATTATCCAAGAAGCGATTACCAAAAAATAAATAAATAATGTCTAGATTTTATACATACTTCTCTTCCTCAACTTCAAAGGTGATCATATAGCTCTCTGATCGAATGCAATTTGGAACTATGTTGGGCTTCATGCTGCCACCTTTGTTGTGGTATGCTTCAACGTTCTTCTGGTATTTTGCCCTGTATGGATAAATATTAACTCAGTAGTTATGAAGACAAAATTTCACACGATATCATTTACAACAACCAAAGATCAATAAAGAAAAACTTGAATTCAAAGATAGCAGAGTCAAGCCACACACAAATTATATAAACACAGAAAAAGAAAGACATTTCAAAATCTTCAATAATCATTTTTCATACCATATGGTAGACGAGTCAGGAGTAATACCAAGAAAATAACCCCCTGGTTTAAGCAAAGACGACACATTGTATAGAAGTCTCCTTGCTCTTTCCTCGGTCTCAAAACACATCTGCAAGTAGAATAGAAGAAGCATTTTAGATTCATGATTCCTAATGGGATCACAAAACCATCTTAAAGCTTGTAGAAAAAATAATTGTAACCTGCAAATGCTGTAAGCAGCAAACTAAATCAGCCTGATTAGCCTTCTCTTGCATCTGGGTTTCTAAATTTTCCTGTCAAAATGAAAAACTCTCAAATACAAGTTTATAATACGTATATTGCATATAAAATTCTCAAGCGTTTACATATTTAGATATCCTATTCGGGTAAATAGGCAAAAAACGACAGGCAAACTTATTTGTCAAGTTATTGAAATTGCTGTTTTACGATAACAAACAATAAGCCAACATTTTACACATGTATAAGAAGTACATAAAAAGAGATATATGTACACATAAAGAAAGTGTTTGAGTGTCTGTTAGAAAAGCAGCTTACAGCACAAGGGTCGGCCTCCAAGAACTCAGCGTTGTAGTTTTTCCTTTGACTCTCCCATGCTTCTCTTACTTCACTTATCCCTGAAGTCGATACATCTACGCCACCAAGAGCAAAAGAAGCTTAAAAACATTGAAATATAAACATAATAGTAAGAAAAGGGTAATCCTATCGACCTCCCCAGTTTCAGTTAACATCATGTAGACTCGGTTAAAAATTTAATCAAACATCTTCTCTACAAATTAATCCTGTTAAAATTTTGATCATAAAATCACATTCCAAACTGACTAAACTAAATATTAAGAGAATTACATCAAATGTAAACGCGAATACGGAACATCAACATGACACTAATCAGAAGTGCGAAGAAGGTCAATGATATTACTAATTAAATGAAGGAGAGCCCAGAAGAACGAATAAGAAAAATACCAATGCCAATGTAATGAGCAATTTGAGCATTTTCCCATTTGTCAATGTCTGCTCCTCCTCCACAGTAAAAGTCACAAACCTTCACAGGACCAAAAACCAATTAATATAAAAAAGTTCTGAACGAAGGAGAGAGAAAGAGCACGAGAGAGTATGTGTGTGAACCGTGACATAAGGGTGGGAGAAGATCTTGATGAGGGCTGTTTTGGCGAACTCGTAGAGTCGATAGTGAGTCGACTCGCTTCTTGGGATTGAGAATCCACTCATTCTTGTGCTACCCCGACACGGCTTCTCCGACGACGGAGACGATTAGACACAAGACGTAAGAACAGCAGCTCTGATCTACAGTTGAGTTTGGGCCGAACATGGGCCGACCAAGTTTAAGTAACTAGCCTGGCCCTGTCGAAAATGTTGGAATGTCTGTCTTACCGGTTTGGTAACATTATTGCTGATTGAGCTATTTGGTTAGATTAGATCTAATCTCACATATCCAACGGTTGGTGATACAATACCTTAACGGTACCTTCAATTTTACAGTTTATTGTTTAAATCTTTGTCAAGTTCCACGTGTAGAGTAACCAAAACTATATGAATCTGTGTGAGTTTGCACGATGAAGTAAAAAGGTTTGGAGACACTGGTGGAGGGAGGGCGAGAGATAAGGGAAAAAATGAGCCCACAAAGCGAAAGCGAGACTCTGGCGGAAGCGGCACTGAGAGTCTTAAACACAGCGGACCCATTCGAGAAGGCCAGACTCGGCGAGTCAGTAGCCTCCAAATGGCTTGACGGAACTATCACTCAGCCTTACAACCTGTCTGTCGACCTTCCCGTACCTGATCGCCCCGCCAGGCTCACCAACGTATACGCTCGGATTCTTACACTCCATTTGATGGTTTATGTTAAGTGTTTGATGAAATGCGTGAATGAAAAACAAATGGTGTTGGCCTTGTTGCAGGTTAAGTTGGTGTCCCCAAGTTTAATGCCGAAGCTCGGGAAAGCGGGGAGTTTGCAAAGTAGGCAGGCCATTGTGCATAGTCTCGTGCACACTGAGAGTTGGGCAATTGACTTGTCCTGGGTACTCCTTCAGTACAATTGTTGTTGTATTTTATTAATATGTTCTTCTTTTCAGCATTCTGAGTTCTGTAAGTGTTTTATGTGTATTTATATTTTTTCCCATGTAGGATATAATTGCTCGCTTTGGGAAGCAAGAGGCGATGCCGAGAGAATTCTTCACAGATTTTGTGAAGGTGGCTCGAGACGAAGGCCGACATTTTACTCTCCTTGCGGCCAGGCTAAAAGAACTAGGTTCTTCTTACGGAGAACTACCAGCTCATGATGGCCTCTGGGACTCGGCCATTGCAACATCGAAGGACCTGCTTGCACGTCTGGCAATAGAACATTGTGTCCATGAGGTGCTTATTCTCTTACATTTGTTTTTCGGTTTGCTTAAGAATATTAAAATAATGTGATGTTGATATTATTGTCAACTGTACTTGTATCATTTGAATATGATGTCCGTGATTTCGGAATGAAAAAGTGGCTCCTTGGAGGATATCATAACAAGTTATTACATTTCATGATTTCCCAAAAGATGATTTACTGCAAGCCTTGTGAATCAATGGTATTATCTGCATCCTTGTGAGCGACATACTTGGTTCAAGTACTCGAAGTGCTTTTCAAGTACGAAAGGGGAGAAGGATCTCTTAGTCCAAGTAGATTTTATTGTAATGTCCGTGGAAATTAACAATTTGTTGTGAAGGTCATATACAACAAATTCAACCTTTTCTTTTTATGTTAATTTCTTGGAATGATGAATTTTTCTATTGCTATTAAAACAAATTCTTCACTAGAGGTCCTTAGATTATTCTATAGCACTAAATTATGTTGATTTCATCAATCTGTTGTTATTATGCTGCAGGCCAGGGGACTTGATGTGGTGCCTACGACCATAGCTCGATTCCGCAAGGGAAGTGATAATGAGACAGCAAAGTTACTGGAGACAGTGGTTTACCCTGAAGAAATTACTCATTGTGCAGCTGGAGTGAGGTGGTTTAGGTATCTTTGCTTGAGGTCTAAGAATCAAGATGGCTTGGCACCTCTAGAAAGTGAAGCAGGAGAAAATAGATTTACAATAGAGGAGGACGAGGAGGTAATTCAGAAGTTTCATGCCATAGTAAGGACACACTTTAGAGGACCACTGAAGCCACCATTTAATGATGCCGCAAGAAAAGCTGCTGGCTTTGGTCCTCAATGGTATGAGCCACTTGCAACTAAAGAGGCTGCTCCAGAGCCAATAGCGAGTAGATTAGGAAGCAATATTTGACAGTGAACTCGTTTTTTTTTTATGCTCAGTGTTTACCTTCAGTCACTAATAAATGGTGAGATTTTAAATACAGGCTTTTATTACAACTCATTACCAATTTTTACTTGCATCAAATACAACGAAAGAAAATTATGATCTGTAAATGCCAAGGGCTGCTTGACCGTAAATCGTCGACTCCCGGTTAAGGGTTTTGGTTATATTCGATTCGATAATGATAAATCCTCGATATGTTTTGTTTTGATTTGTTTTTAAATTTTATCCAGCCGTTTGGGTCATGTTACCGCCATAAATTTACTAATATTATCCATTAAAATCTCAAGCTGTTGATGCCAAAAATCATCACCAATTAATATATTGACACAGATTATATTGGATGAAATGACCAAAATGAGGAGTTAGAAGGGATGGGTTAGGCCTCATTTCGGTTTTGACGGAGAACAAAATTTCGGTTTCGGTTAAAGAAAGGTTCTGAAGGTTTTTTTAATTTGACTTTGGTACATGTAATGATTGAAAAAATGGTCCTAATTTCAAGGTTATTCCCCTACTCGGCGAAAAAGTAATTTTTGTGGATTGACCTGATTGTTGAGATGATGACAACTGTTTTTTATCTATTAAATGCCACCTAGTACTTTTATTCCTCACTTGAGTTTTGTGTCAGTACACTCGCTGCTTGCTGTCAACCAAGTCAAATATGACAAGAGTAATTTTTCTCCAATCACTATAAAAAAAAAAAGGTCGTTTTTTAGCAAAACGAGAATATTGCGAGATGAAACTATGACTTTTCCTAATAAGTAATAGTGGTCGTTTTTTAGAATAAAGAGAGTTAATACTTAATGGCTCCTAACAAATATTTAAGAACTATTTGCTAGCCCTCTTTAGTTTTGAGGAAGTTATGAAGAATAAAGCAATGACTAGTTGACATATGCTCTCTATGTATAAATTACATAGGCTTTTTAAGAGTGCAGGTGTTCTCTTTATAGTAATTTTGTGTATACCTTATATTTTTACTCATTAAGTTCTTTTTACAGTTAATTTAAGATTGATGATATCAACACTGTTTCCTTGCATACTCACTCGAAGAGGTCAAGGTTGAAACTTGTGACACATTGGGGGGATTATGAATTCACCCTTACGTTGAGCAGAAATTTGTTGGTGTCGATAAATGAACCGAAACCAAGAAAAGATCCACTCAGTGCTTCGGTGGAGGAGGTTGGTGTCTTCGAAACTCTTGGTTATCTTTTTTAGAACAGTGTTGCAAGTTTGATTTACTTCAAATGGGTATTTTGGACCCTTTAGCAATCAGTCAGAAACGTTATTTAACACAAGCCAGCTTTTTCTTCAGCTTCTTGCTCCGAGAAAGAGAATGATGTTAAGTCGATAGAAGCAGAAACCGACAATGTTGTAGCATAATGCACAAATGACAAATTTTTTCTAAACTTGCCAATTCTTGGTCTTAATTAAGCCTTAGTAGAAAACAAGATACGTATTACTAACTAGTATTGACACCTTTTAGTGAAAGCAAAACTGGTTTGGACGAAGAAACAGGGGCGATTAGAGTGACACATTTTGACCTCTATCACTCTAGCAACTGTTTCAGATAGTTAAATGCAATTGTTTTATCAGGAGTTTCTTCATTAGTTTATAACTCTTTTCTGCCAGTACTTCAAAATGTTTGTTGAACTTTTCTGTGAATGATAAATCATATACAGGAAGAACTGTGTATTAGACTGTAGTCGCATCAGTTAAATGGACCAAAGCTTTGCTACGAGCAAAGATGCAATTTATTGATTCACTTCTGGGCATTTTGTCATTTGTTATACATTATTTCTATCAAAAGGAACATAATCCGCTGACTAACCTAGAAAACAAAGGCATCAAAACCTCGAAACATTTGAAACCTAAGATCAGGAGATAAATTACACCAACCAGTACGTAGATATGTGGTTCTCTCTTCAAAAAAGTGTCCAAAGAATTGACAAAAATTTGGTTTACCAAGATGGCACAACTTCTTGTTGAAGCAATCGATATCCTGAAAAAGATTTGCCAGGATCTTTCAAATTTCCTAACTAGCTTTATGATGGCATCCACCAGCATGGTGATTTCTTGATCTCCCAACAATCAATTTAAAGGTTTTCCTCGTATCATTACAGCATGAGTCTTCGTATATCACTGAAGTTAGAACGCAATGCCGAAAGAAATGCACCTGAAATATAATATAGCCTTTAATATCAGGAGCAAATCTCACTAAGATCTAAGAAGCAAACTTTTTATTATTACATGCCCCAATGCAGCAGCTGAACTACTTATGAAGTGCATCAGGTCCATGAGAGAAGCGTCAACATAATAAGAAACAAATAAAATGGAAATACAATTCCTTACTAAACCTCTAAGCACCTTTTAATTAAAAGAAACAATGACCACCTTTGAATTAAAAGAAGATGACAACCCTTATGGAACTTTCAGAGACTGCAATTTACTAAATTGGAGACTCATGGGTCGGTCATTCTTCAGTATACTCACAAACAAAACCAGAGCTTTTCTTAATAAAAATGAATAAACAGAACACAGACTAGGCTTAACTAGGCATCCTAATGGTAAATCTATGTCATGATATCTCATGGAGCAAAATCATACTGTTGTCTACTCTTTTGAATGGGTGGTAATAAATTATCTGAAAAGCATTTATGGGCATTAGTAATTAATTTAAATACCATGGACAAAAAAATGAAATAAAATCCAATAATTTTAAACTATTTCCCATTTGAATTTTTGGGATATAGGAAAAATAGCTTCAACACACCTCCAACTTTTCCCTCAAAAACACGATGATCAGCTGATAGTGTTAAGTTCATCTTTGTGACAACTGCAGGCCTCTCATTTCCTGCATTGGAAAAGGTCAATTCCGTATGAACAACTCATTTAATAGCTTAAAAATTTTGGAGGCATGCTACTACAAACAACAAGCATCTCACCATCACTTCCAATGACAGGTTCAACAACTTTGTTTCCCCTACCAACAGCAAGGATACCAGCCTGAAAGACATATAAGATAATTCATTCAAAAGATAATGATAACAAGACAGCATGGGCAACACCAAATATTTCTAGTGTTCACTAAAACTGATTCTATTCGAGAAATAGTAAAATAGTGAAACAAAAATTGCTGGATGCATATATATAATAATAGTACTAATAACATTCCTGACAACAGGGAATTCCAGAAGACAATAATTTTTTATACTTCCCACATGAATAATGCACAACCACAAAACCTAGTATTCATTATCTTCATTGTTGCATTAATGCGAATATAAGCAATTTTAGAAATCCAACTACTTATGTGGCCTACCCCATCATTCTTTGTTCAGTTAGAAGAGATAAGAAGTCTCAGGTACATTTTCTTACACTTGAGGGTGTGGAACCGATGAAGCCAATTCATGTTCTCTTTGTTCAGGCTTTTTATTTTACTTCAATAATTTTACTAGTGTCATATGCATAAGCGTTTTTATATGTATCAAGCTGTGTTTGTTTGTGTAGGAGAAAGAGCGAGAGAGCACCTGTGGTGGATTTATAATTGCACAAAAGTTGTCCACTGGAAACATTCCCAGGTTTGAAATGCTGCAGAAGATAAACAGAAACCTATAAATATTGCTTTCAAAAAAAAAAAAAAGTAGTCGGCAATCTTTTCAATCATTGGTCTGTCAACACCAATCACTCTCCTTGGTTTCCTGGTTAAGTGGTTGTTTACTCAGGAAGTTGATCAGCTCCGGATCTTGTCACAAACTAAGTTTCAAATCCCACAACTTTTTTTCCAGCACACCACCAAATGAAAAGGCTTTTGTATCACATAAAAAAGAAGTGCCACAGAAAGGATTAAAAGAAACTGACTGTAGCAAGATGTTAAAAAGAGAACTCCACCACATCTTCTCGTCTGACATACACAAACACATGCATGCATACATACATACCTAAAAGTGCCTCCTTGAAACTCGTGTGGTGCAAGCTTCCCTGCCCTTGCCTTTTCTGCTAGTTCTTTGACCTGAAAGTCATGTAACCCTGTTTAAAAGTGTAATGATAGACAAAGACCAGAAAATGTAAATCATTGATAGAATAAATAATTAAAGGAGAAACTTGACAAAACAATCAATTATAGCAGATTTCATGCTAATCAAGTTTAACATAAAACATTACATGTTTCTCCAGAGCAAGCACATTGCAGCAGGTTTTTTCTTTATCTCTTGATTTAAAGTAGCAATGATGAGAATCTAAACCTTGAAGGTTCCCTCACAGAGGAACCCCAACAAGGTCATCAAACTGAGAACAGATAAAACTTAAATATACCTCCACAGAGATTGCAGAAATGGATTTCTGGTCTGCATTCCTTACAATAGGAGTCATTAATCCCTGTAACAACAATAAAATATAATAAACCTGGTGTTCTGCATAGACCTTTAAACAGATGAACTATGCAGTATACCTTCTCAGTAGCAACTGCTATTGATATATCAACAGCATCACATAAAACAATTTCTCCTTTTTCAACATTCCAGTAAGCTGCCAAATGTTGACATAACCAAATTTTGGTATCAGAGACATACATAGAAAGTACAGACACTTTATGCAAAATGAAGATAAATTTAATCGCTAAAGCTTTGTGACGCGGAATTTAGTGGGAAATTACGGATTTTGGTAGAAATCTTTAAGATAAAGAAGAAATAGTAGCTAGGAAAGAGAAGCGAAAAGCCAAAGAAAGAATAAAAGCCATGAAGAAGAGAGGAAAAATAATCCTAACATAATGGAAATCCTAATTGAATTAGGAAAATAATCCCAATTCTATATCAATTCTAACTTAATGAAATAACTTCCTAAAATAAAACTTATTTATTAAATGTCCCCCTTCTCTTTGCCATTGGTTTTTAAATAGGGTTGATATTTCTTAATAGAATAAAGAGTAAAACTTTTTAACTAATAAACAGAAAAAAGAGTGTGGGAAAAAAGCAGAACAGACTAAAGACAATGTGGAAATGCATTTAACTTTCATAGGTTTAAATACTCACGTCATTGACAACCGTTATAGCATAGCAAAACAAAGGTCTGTAGAATATAGCAAAAAATGTGTAAAATAAGGGTAACAAGTATGGAAATAATTTAATTTTCCAAATTGACTTTGCTTCGGATCAACAACTTTTTACTCCCAAATATATGTGTGAGTAATCTTTTTGGACCACTGTATGAACTTATATATCTTACCATTAGCTTCTCGTACATTTTTCAGAGCCACTGCTACAGCTTTAATGACAATGTCATTTACAGAAACTTTAACATTATGTTTCTCTGTAAATGGAAACACAAAAGAATCAGCAGTCTGCCAAATCACAAGTTGCCAATAAAACGGGACGAGGGAATATTCCATACCTTTAAGATCCTTTCTGAATGAGAGAAGAGGATCCAGAATGACATCTGATAGACACCATTATATGCTATTAGATCTAAGATTCAATAACACCAAGAAAATATAGAATAGGCAATAGTGTTCCTAAACCTGAAGATAAATATAGATGAGGTGTACTCTGCTTTGATTCCAGCAACCTTTTTGCAATGACCTGCAAAAGAATCACTAATTTGCTACAACAGTACTGTACTTTCTGATGCTATGTATGATGTACTGAATCCTATAATCTTATTAGTTGCATCAAGTTTGCAGTTTTAACTCAATAAGCATTTAATAAATAGTAATATTGTGGATGTAACTCAACAAAATCAAAATACATTGTTGACTCACTAATATCACTATGTGATGGATACAACCAAAAATAATATGCGAAAAAAGTTCATAACTGAACTCCAACTCCATTTTCATCAAAACAGTAAGATAATGTCTCCCTAGAAAATTAATGTCCTCATTTTACTGTAAATTATAAGCCCAAAAGGCATGCCTGAAAAGGAACAGCCAAAACTTTCCAGTTTCACAAGCAGCTAAAAACCTTTCTTGAATGCAATTCATATGCAACATTAATGTAAAAAATAAGGAAAAACAAGGATATTCCCTGTCCTTAAGTTTGGCATAAAATAGTATTAGTACTAATTGAGGCATTGAAGATTCGTGTAATTTGTCACATGCAGTTTTATCTTAATTTTTTATTCCTTTCCTTTTAAAACAAAAGTAATAATTTGTAATCGTCCAGTGATAATAAGTGAAGGTTCTCTATAACAAAATCTACCTTGCGAATTTGAGTATTGGGAAAATCTTCAAAAGAATCTGACTGCTGTAAGCGTGATTTTGACCCTGCTGCTGCCACAGCGGAAGTTTCTAGGTGCTGAGGTGATGGAGATATCTTCTCTGCAGTTGAACTTTTTGAAGACACCTTTCCTGACTTAATTGCAGCCAAAACATCCCCTTTTAGTAGAGTGCCATGAGGACCTGATGCCTTTAAGGATGATGTATCCAATCCATATTCTGATATAAGCAACTTAGCTGATGGACTGATCTTTGTAAAGCTCCCTTTCTGCACTTTAAATTCATCTTTAGAAGCATGACGGGTTGTTTTTTCCCCTTTGACCTCTGAACCACTCTTAAGAGAATTCTTCACAATTTCAATATCATCTGGATCTTCAACCTTGCCAAACAGCAAAAAGTTTTCCACATTATAAGGGGACTAATTGCATTTATTAATTGTAAGAACACACACAAAAAGGTTGTCCACAAAAACAAGGAACACCCTTAAGGTTACCACGATTCTACAACATGATCTGAATAGCTAATACCAATCAAGTGTAATCCAAGGTAAGCATAATTATTACTTACTGTTACAGCAATGGGTTGTCCCACAGCTACATCTTTTGAACCTTCAGGTGCTAGTATCTTGGCCAAGTACCTGCATCAAATATAAGCAGAAGGGTCATCCATGGCCTAGACATTCATAATCAATAAAAAATTTGTTGTTAGAATTCCTTGTTGCTTGGAAAGTAAAGTAAATCTAACAGCACAAACTCCCTAAGTTTAAGTGTAGTGCTTCAGCATCTACACAGCTTTTTATTTATCAACCAAGAAATTTATACTTCATGGTTCATGCAACTAAAATGCTTTCTTTTAGCATGTAAGGTATTTAGAAAGGCGAATGCCAAAATGTAGGACCCAAGTACAGAAAGCATACAATAGAGATTCCTGTGAAAAAAAAAAATTAGGTTCAGATATTGAGCAATCAAATATATCCACAGACCAATGCCTCATCATAAAACTGAAGACTTTGTTTTTGGTGTCAAATTTACATCAGTGTACCACAAGCTCCCGATAAACGGGCTTAGAAGGGTATCTCCTTTAAAACTTGATACTTGTACAAGTAAAAAATAAAAAATCACAAAAGAAAGAATGTTACCCCTCTTCAAGACACTCAAATTCCAGGGTAGCTTTGTCTGTCTCTATCTCGCATATCACATCTCCCACTTCTATCTGTCAATCAAAGCATATGACAAAACAAGGCAACCTGAGCTGATTAATCAGTATTCTCTCAATCCGATAAAGAAATTATTTTACTTATAACAACAAAACAAACCTTGTCTCCTTCATTCTTTCTCCACTTAGCGATGTTACCCTGATTCTGCAGAAGGAAAAATTGAAAACATTTAAGCTTCTCCCAGAAAGGAGAAAAGGGAAGAAAAATAAGCATGGTGGAGCCTGAGGAGTGACAAATCTTTTTCAAACTTTCTTACCATTGTTGGGGATAGTGCTGGCATTCCAAGAACAATATGAGGGGGAAGTTCTGATTTGTCGATCTCAGCAGAACTAGTTTCCTGTGCAGTTTCTTCTTTCTTGACATACTGTTGAGCTGATTTTTTCTCTTTAACCTCTGTTCCAGCACCAACAGTAGAAGCAATACTTTGGATATCATCTTCATCCTCAACCTTGTGAACCCAGAAAAATTAAGGTTAACAATCCTGTACCTTAATGGTTAACACTCTAAATGCAAACGGCAGCTCCACATATCAGTAGGTACCAATAACAGAATGAATAAAAAATAATGTTTGAAGATATCAAATACCCTGAGAGTATTACAATCCGTTAAAAATTACTCAGGAAGCTTAACAAAAGAGTATGTAATGTAGCAAAAGGAAAAAGAAAATGACAAAGTGATGAGTTTACTAAGGCAAACTTAAAAACAATTGCCTGAGCACCATTCAAGATTGATTTCTATTTTAAAATCTAATATACCCCATATTTCGATGCACAATGTTCTATAAGTGTTAAAAGCAATAAATCCTCAGTAATTATCACAGTTTTACCGTTATTGCAATGGGTGTTCCAACAGGCACATCCTTTGAACCTTCAGGTACCAGTATCTTAGCTAAAAACCTGTTGAAAAACACTACAGTCAAATTAATGCCAAGAACTTCAAGGAACTATCAGGTATCTGATCTGGGCAGGCCCTCCATTCAATCAAAACTAATGACCCAAACATGATTCTATGCAGGGGAAAGAACCAAAGTAAAGCATCTTCAAAGAAGATATATACCAAACAAAAGCATCTTCAAAGAAGATATATACCAAACAGATACGGGAAAAAAGAAAAAACGAAAAATGCAACAAATGAGAAAAGGATTTGAAAACAACAACTAACAATAGCATTCTCATCGTGAATTCCAAGCAAAAAATTGAGGTAACCAGTTATATTACAGAATTTACAACTCCAAGGACTAATAGTTTAAAATAATGGCTATCAAAATGGACTATCAAAAAAAATAATAATAAAAAGAAAAGAGTTATGGCAAACAGAATTACCCTTCTTCAAGACTTTCAAACTCAAGTGTTGCTTTGTCTGTCTCTATCTCACATAGTACGTCGCCAACTTCTATCTGTGAGATTGGATCAAAAGGAATCAACAAACAGTTTTGACTCTGTATGAGAAAGGACTTATCTTTTAATAATCATCTTTAAACCATATAAAAATGGCACACCAGACTTTAAAATTGACATGTTATCAACTTATAAATCACCTTATCACCTTCTTTCTTCCTCCATTTTGCTATGTTACCTTGAGTCTGCACAAGAGCAATACACACATCCTTGAATTTATGCAGGAAAGAAGAAAAACAACTCATAGTAGGTGAGGCAAACAGTAATTATAACTTTCCAACAATCTTACCATTGTAGGGGACAAAGCTGGCATGCCCAGGACTTCATGTGCGGGAGGCTCTGCAATGATAGACAGCAAAGTGACAAATACAGATTAAAATAAAAGTACATCTTTTCAAGGAATGATGACACATTCTAGTTGGGAACTAAAAATACTAACTGAGGTCAACAAATTCTTGCTGACTTCAAAATTGTCACTAAAATTTCAACTTTAGAATAAGAAATTTTAAGGCTAGAATCGCTAATCTGTGGGCTCTAATTTTTTAAGGCTTATTTTTGTAATTGAAGAACAAAAATTTTAACTTAATAGTAAATATTGTAGATTGGCACTAAAAATTTTAGCCAAAGGCAAGAAATTCTCTCTAACTTCATATTCTAGCTCACGGTTGACAATTATAGCCAGATAAAAAGTGTATATTGGTGTCTAGTTTATTGCTAAGGGCTACAATTGCAACTGAAGACCAAAAACACTAGTTGGGCAGTAGAAATAATAATTGGTCACCAAAATTCTAGTTTAGGGTAAGAAATTATAGCTAATTACAAAATTCAGAACAAAAGAAGATACTCTAGCAAGCTAGAAAGCATTTGTAAGGGCTTCAAGTTTTTGCTAATGGCTAATATCCGTAACTAAAGGCCAAAAATTCTTACTAAGTAATAGAAATTATAACAAGCAACTAAAAGTTCTAACTAAAGGCTATAAATCCTATTGATCTATAAATTTTAGCTCAAAATTAGTCATGCTAGCCAGCTAGAAAAGGTTAGTTTGTAGCCTCTAATTTGATTTGATTTGATTTATTTATTATTATTATTATTATTATTTTTTAACTATTGAGATCAAATTAAAAAAGCCCCTTCGACCAGAACTGTAAAAGTTTTAGAGACACATGCTATTGTACGGAGAAACCACACTCCACACATAAAACAAGAATTAGGTGTACCTGCAGATGAGAAATTTCGGAGTCCAATTTGCATCTGCAAAATGCCAGAAGTAATCAGAAAACAGTCTTAATCCAAATTGGTATAAGTAATATTAATTAATAACTCAAAAATACCTTGAGCTTCAAAGAACTATCATGTACTCCAGTGACCATAGCTAAGGATGTAGGCCTGGTAAGTATAAAAGAAAGAGTACAATTAAAAAAGTAAGAGTTGCATATGCGGACACTTGGTCCACTCTTTTTAATCCATTAATATAAGTTCTTAGTCTTCTATCAAAAAAAAAAGAAAAAAAAAAGGTTACATCTTTTTACCCTGTGTTGGCCAAATGAATGAAGCATAACAAACTAACAAGTCAATCTTACTTATACATATCAAGAAAATGACGTAATCTTGCATCACAAACAAAAAATGAGGAGGCGTAACTCAACATAAAAAAAAAAAATGGATAGCAAAAAGATGCATACCTTAACAAAATGCCATTTACATCCACAAAAGTGTTTTGGCCACTGGAAGAGCTGCATCAGCAATTTGACAATAAGCAAATGAATGAAGAGAGATGAGTTAAGAAATTATCAAGTCTATTGAATCTAAACTAAACTGCATGGAAATAGCAAGAGGCCACCTAATCAAATCCATCTAAAGAATCACATTGCAAGGAAAAATGACCCACACACTTTGACACTTATAGTTTTGAATCCAACAGCATCTAGTAAAATAATAAGCGCAGTACTGCAACATGCCCAGCAATGATGCTCCAAGGTAAGCTAGTTCAAATAAGCATGTAGGAAGCAAATTTTTGAAACAATTATAGTAAAAAATACTTCAATCCACGTTGTTGGAGTTATTACGGTTGAATGTAGGATTCATTAGAGAGTCTATGTGCCTACAACAATAGCTGGCTCACTGACAATCTAAATCTACAATACTTTCTAATATTCAAAAAGATGTCTCTCAAATGGTTATCACAACAGATTTATGAAAGAAAAACGAAAAAAAGTTTCTTGAAATTCAAAATGCCTCGAGTAATGTTTTCCGAAGACAGTTTTCCCGGAACACATCTGCAACTAGTAGAAGTACATTGAAGAAACTAGTTTGAACGGATTACAACTAAATAACTAAAATTTAGCTAAACAAAATGCTCTTTCTACTTTCTTTGAGCTTCAGCTTCCTAACACGTAACTTAGAAAACGGCGCCGAATTGCACCAAACGTACTTGAATTTCATAGAAATTGTATGTGAATATTTCCACTTCAGAAGTCTAACTTTTCTGCAAATTTATTTCACATTTTTTTCTAAATCAAATTCAACAAAACAGATAATTATCACAACTGAATCAATTCCGGAAAGCAAGTAAGCACCCAAACTTCATTTTAAATTCACTACTAAATTTAAAATAAAAAATAAAAAGAGAAGTACCGAGCGAGAGATGTGGCGGATGAGAGAAGGCGAGCTTTGAAGAGAAGCGACGGGACTCTGCCGATCACTGGATGACGAAGCCGCGAAAGCGCCATCGCTATGATTGTGACAGTGAGTTTCGATCAAATTGAAAGAGATCTTCGATGGAATGTTTAGTTGGTGGTTGGTTCGCCAAACTTGAAGGAAGACAATAATATTTTTACCTTTAAATTATAAATGAAAATAATTGTTCTAATTTTTCTTTATTTGGTTATTTTCGTTGTGGAGGGTCCACCTAGTTGACCAAAACTAGTGGGGTCGGCTCACACTTTTCTTTACTAGTAAATTTGAATCCTTCCCAACCCAGAAAAAAAAATGTTTATTAATATATAGAACATTTTCTATTTAGTTTCTATTAATTATTTTATTGGATTTAATATGATTTTTAATATCTTTTATTGTTTATTTTTTTGATAAATTTTCGAGATCTGTTACCGACTTTAAATCTTATTTTCTTTTATTTACTCTCAATTTTTGGTTACATACTCAAACTTTATTTGAATATGTTTATGCTTTTATTAGGTAAATTTACACAACTTTTAAAGGGATAAGATGTAATTATGGGTTTAAATGGAGTTTAAAAAGAAAATGGGTTACTTTTACGAAATAATATAACAATAATATATACTTGAAAATGACATCCAATAAGATTATTGATCAGAATTATTAGATAAAAATTTTCACAATCAAATCCTTGATAATAAGCTACGGGATCAAGTCACACTCTTCTTTATTAGTAAATTTCAATCATTTTCAAGCAAATTTTTTTTATTATTTAGTTTCTATTTATTATTTTATTGAATTTAATATGACTTTTAATCAAAATATGCTTATCCTTTTTATTTGATAAATTTACATACCTTAAAAAGGATATGATGTAATTGAAAGTAAAAGGACAAAATTTGAGAATAAATTGGGTCAAAATAGAAAAAAAATTTTGTACTTAAAATAAAATTCAGTGCTAGATATCATGGGGCAAACTAAAGAAATATTCTCTTAATCGAATTCCTAATAACGATCTACATTACCAGACTAGTAACCTTAGGTGTAGATGGATTATCTGAATGGTTACATTATTAAGTTAAAATCTTAATTAAATTGTCATGACATTATTACCCTTCAATTAAACTTTGGCTATCTAAACATAACATTTGCACCCAAAATATCAGACTTGTGACATGAAGCGGTACAAGTTTAACATTTAAGTAATAAACTTCACATGCGAGATGGTCGAATCTCATTTTCTTTTTTATATTAAAAGTTCAAAAGTAGCAAAATACAGGAACTTAAATAAATTTATTTATGACATGTTTGAAAATATTTTCATAAATTTAATTTTGGCAAATATATATCTATCAAGTCATGATTAAAAAAAAATTCCTTAAATATTTTTCAAATTTTAGAAGTGTTTACTGAAATAATTATTTTTTTTAATGTTAAAAAAAATGTTTTTATATCGTATTTTAGATGAAACMAAMCCCCTCCAGATTTGCTACACTAAAATGACCCTCTGAATTTTTAAAATAGCCAAAACACCCTCTGCAAATWGTCGTTATATCAAATTTAYTCTTTATAGTTATTGCATATCCTAAAATCAATTATATATCTATAGGGAATTTATGTAATATTTATTTAGAGCTCCACATCTTAGGGAATCTAGGTGATATTTAATCATCGTAAAAGTATTAAAGTGGGTTGGATCAGTACATGAACAATAATTTTTTATGATAAAAAAAGTTATTCTCAAACACATGATTAGACAAACATATACCTAACTAGTTTTGCTCCACCTTACCCCTTGATTACGTGCCACCATTAGATACAAAACGCCTTACAAAGCACCATTTCAAACCTCATCTTATTCCTAGCTTTCCAAATAAAAAGGACAAATAGAATAGAGATAATTGATCGATGATGAAATTATTTATTTATCCACGATTATAATTAAGAGGGTGAATTGTTCTTCTTCTCCAAAAAATAAGACATTGATAAGAAGAAATCAAATTAACTTCTAACTAATTGGACACTGGGGAAGTTAAAAAAAATCTTAATTAAGGGGTTTATTGAAAAATAATTTATACGCTAAAATTTAGACGTTATGATCTTATTTGATAGACTGAAAATCCAATCTGAGTTTTATTTCTTTTTTATTGTTGTCGATATCTAACGTTTGATAGTCGATATATGCTTTTATTTTTTCGGTCTATGACACTTAATAACTAAAGTATCAAAAAAAACATATTGATTATCGAGCATTTAAGACTGGCAAAAAAATAAACTTAGAGCTATCAAATTGAAGCCATGACATTTAACTTTTGATGCTTGTCTGCTTTTCAACGAGTCCCTTTAATTTGGGTTCATTTTTCAATTTTTTTAAGTTTTTTTCATAAGAGGTCGCGACGGTACATCAGCATAAATCGTAGTTAAATGCATTCGCGACTTCAGTTGATTAAGTTACGACTAGATAGATAGATATTAATGTTTTAAGTCCAACCCATTTGGTCAATGCCAGTATTTTTACTCTTTTATGAGAATTTATTTCTACATTAATAAGACAGACTAAGAAGTCTTGCCCGATTGATCCCTTTCTCACTTCACCCTTATATGGGGCATTGAATTTATGAATATCAACTCAAAGTAAACTCAAAATTATGTCGTAGAATTGAATTTAATTAGTTTGTAAACAAGTCAACTTTTATATTAATATATAAGTAGATTTTGGAAATTCGTATATGTTAGAAAAGTATTAGTTCGTTGCATTTTAATGATTCCTTGACGTCCTTCTTTGTTTGGCTTCAATTAATTTAAAAAAAAAAAAAAATTATCAACGTCAATTTCTTGTTCCTCAGCAGGTGAAGTATTTAAAATTTCGTATGATCACTCGACAATTTCTTGCATATTCACTCAAGTAATTAATAATGAAGTATAGCTAATTATAAGTTAACGATGCTAAGCTTTTCATCCGAAGTTATGTAATTAAATTCAATACCTATCGTTCAATCTCTCAAACTTGTTTCAGGATGTTTGCATGTGCATGTGTGTACATGCAAAAGAAAATTCCTTCTTTATAAATCAATGTTAATACATTAGATCATATATTATTTGTACGAAGTGGTCGTCTACGTCTAGAAAGTACTCTAACCCATTTAAAGGGGTAATAGAAGACTTTGCCCCCGTCAACAAGGCAGCTACCATGCATGCATGAAGATCTTGGAAGGTAATTTAATTTCTCCGCGTATGTAATGCTATATATAGACAGCATGTAAGAGATTGAGGACACAACAATTAAATTCTCTAGCTAGCACTCGCAATTAGAGTAGAGCAAGTCAATGGCCTCTAAAACATCCTTGCTTTTTGGCTTATTTTTCCTAGTTTTCACGATGATACAGCCACGAATTCAATCACGATCAACTGGTAACGCTTTCGGGTTCATCCAACACCTAGAAGGATGCCACAGGGGTCAAACTGTAAAGGGGCTGCATGATCTCAAACGGTATCTAGAGAAATTCGGATACTTGAATTATGATCTCCCGGGCAACAACCATGCAAATGATGACGACTTTGACGACCTTTTGGAGTCTGCCATCAAAGAATACCAGCGCAGTTATCATTTGAATGTCACTGGAAGCGTGGATCCTGACACTGCGAATCAAATGATGAAACCTAGATGCGGTGTGGCAGATTATGTCAATAGCACGAAACAAAACCACCACCATCACAAGTCTAGAGTCCACACAGTTGGTCGCTACCAATTTTTCTTTCCAGGACCAAGGAAATGGTCCAAATCCCAACTAACATATCGATTTAGATCTAGTGTGCCAGTTCCTGAACAACTAAACATAAGATCTGTTATCCAACAAGCTTTTCAAAGATGGGCACAAGTTAGCCGTTTCACTTTCCAGGAAGTAGCT
>JANKKB010007912.1:0-13085 GCA_026225775.1 Bursera palmeri
AAATTGATTGAGTGGCAGGTGGCCGAAAATGAATCATAGCCTAACATATCTAGACATCCGGGACCATATCTTAATGAATTCAACTCCAAATGACTTGATTCTTGTGGCTTTAGAGAGCTCCGATGCCTTAGTGTTCTTTTTACTTGAATTTAATTTCGTAGTTGGTAATTTCCATCTCTAAAACCAACCAACACTTCATTTACATTTTCTTTGCTCTTGGATTTCGGACAAACAAATAAGAACCTTTAATCTTAATAATAATCTCCATGTGGATACGATACTTCGACTCATCGAGGACCATAATTAAGACTACCTACACTTGGGTAACACTTTCTAAGTTATAACAATTCACAGATGAAGAGATAAATCCACTAGATCATAAGTATGTCAGAGTACAAAAGATAAACCGATATCAAACATTTTAGCACCTAAAGGTTTACTATCATTTAGCCTGAAGGTATTCTACCCGATGCCTAATATAAAAAAGCAACATGGTCCATCGGTGTTAAACTAAATCTTTACTCCTAAAATACTAAGAGTATTTACCCCTTACGTCTAGCCTTCTCTCTCATCATCTCATCATAACTAAAACTGATTCTCAATACCTATATTTGTAGGTGTATATGGAGATCTTCTACTACTAATAGGAGTCCAATAAGAGTAGGACTCCTATAGATACAATAACTCTATTTTCTTATTCCTTCTATTATTCATACTTCTTATAAGAGTTAACTAGTATAATAGAAGTCAACAATAATTCGGAAAATAGAATCCTCTATAAGTGCAAATCATAAAAACCTAATTCTACTAGAATTTATGTCACACTCTAACAAATCTCTACCTTTGACATGAATTCTATCACAAACTCTTCATCTCTTTCATAAAGGCAATTTTATTCATCGAACGATGACGATGACATCTTATCAACTCTATATAGTGCGTCATCCAAATCCATCTGCACAAGAATAACATACATCTTGACTTGCCATAAAAAAATTAGTGCTGCAATCCAAACAATATGATAAATAGTAACGACGGTGATGAATAGTATTATAAACAGTACCCATACGATGAATGATATCAAGAATAGTATCCGACCGATGAACAGTGTTGTGGACAGTATCCGCGATGATGAACATTAATTAATGGGGTCAAACTCCAAAACTATTTTGTATTTTAACGCAATAATAAACAAATAACTAAATGAAAATACTAACAGCAACATGCACTNGAGTTACATGAAAAATCAATAATAGGAAAAAACAACGGGCAGAGAAGAAGACGAATTAACTACTTGAGAATTACTCCACTTATAACTTGCAATCATTGTAGCCATACTCTTTTGTGTATTCTCAATCTTTAAAAATNAGTCTTCCTAGTTCGCAACCTAAAGCTCTAATAAAATAGTCTTCTCATAAGCAATCTGGCTCTGATACCACTTGTAAAAGAAAAACGTAAACTCTAAATCTTAACTAGGCTCTGATACCACTTGTAAGAAAAATAGACTAGCTCTTATACCACTTGTAAGAAAATTATGTAGAAACAAGTAACTTCAAGATTAGTAAAAATCTAACAACACATAGAGACAAAATAATTAACTTGGTTAGTCTTCAATTACTTACATCCATGGATGAAGATATAAATTCACTTGATCATAAGTATGTAAGAGTTCAAGAGATAAACCGATATCAAACATATTAGCCTGAAGGAATTCTACCTGATGCCTAATATAACAGAGTAACATGTTCTATCGGTGTTGAACCAAATCTCTACTCCTAAAATATTAAGGGTATTTATCCCTTATATCTAATCCCTCTCTCTCTTTCTCAACATCTATATTTATAAGTGTATATGGAGATCTTCTATTTTTCTACTTCTTCTATTACTCCTACTTCTTATAGGAGTCAACTAGTATAACAAAAGTCAACAACAATTATGAAAATAGAATCCTAAACAAGAGCGAAATAGAAAAACCTAATTCTACTAGAATTCAAGTCATACTCTAACAATTTCTGAATATACAAAGGCAACATTACCTATTCATTAGGAATTTTCACAAACATCAGTTGATCAGCCTATCTTGGTACTTTCTTTTTGGCATAGTGTTAAGAGTTTCAGCCTCTTGAATACAGTGCCAAAATGAAGTACTATGACAGGTCTGTTGTCTTATCTGCATAAAGGAATTGGTCACTTCTTTCCTAGGACAGATAGAAATATAGATAACATTACTCTGTCGAAAGGTAACAACGTAGGAGTTATTACTTAATATATAAGATATCATAGTTAAGAACAGAGGTATAATTTCATGAGAAGTAGATTCATAGTCTTATGCGAGATTGGATATATTTCATGGATTTACTCAAAGTTTTTTATTTCAATTTTTTTAATTTAAACAACCTCCCCTGACAAATTACTTATTCTTAAAAGGGACTACAAGCAAAGGAGGTAAAATTACACCTATTATTTTTTTTTTTTTTGGCTAATATTTGTTTTTGAATGCAGTGAAACATTTGATGTCATAGCACAGGAAATGAATGTGATGTGTGCAAGGAAGCAAAAGTAAAGAAGTAGTCATTCAAAGTATAGGTACATTATGGTTTTAAGCAAATAATGGCGAAGCTAACGTGATGCGTAGACTTGATTCACCTGCTTTTGGGAGTGATAGCTGGAGTAGCAGCAGTAGTTGTTGACAACCATGATGATTAACAATGGACTAACTCAACAATTCTAGAGCCATGTTGATACAATAAAGAAAAAAATCAGTGGCAAAATGTCACTTGTGAGAATGGGATTCCAAGTAGGGGATTGTTGAAGTGATTGTACTAGAAGCAACTTGATTTATCCCCTTTTAAATGTAAATTCAAGGGAAGTGGATTTATAGAGAATCTCTATAGCTACTTTCCTTATCAAATTTCTTCACTCTTTACTTTCCTTTTTTCAATGTATTGGTTTCCCAAGAACCAAACGGTAGCAGTTGAAAAGAACAGTTATTATAAACATAAAGGTGTAACTGCCCTTTACAGCCCCTTATTTTCCTAATGTTTGAGTCCAGTAGTAGATACATAAGAGAGTCATTGAATCATAAGAAAAAAAGATTAATTGATCGAGGAAAGCAATCTATATATAACTAGGTTCTTTTGTAAACCAGTAGCAAAAGTACACTAATCAGTTAATGCCTATACTCTTATCTTTTCTTTGGTGCTTGATTAATGGTTACTTTAATACAGCTACTAGACTTTGTTACCAAATAGAAGAAACCTCATTGCATCTATCAATATTGGTGAAGATAGGAAGGCACCTTACATATTCATTAGGAATGAGATTCAATTGCTTCTATTTGTTGAAGTATAATTAAAAAGGGCATTGATCTAAAATTACATTAGAGGGTAATTTAGGAATTAGCGAAGATTTCAATTAGTCTATTAAACATTGTGTTAGTTAGTTAATTAGTTAGATTAATTTCTTAATCTGTATATAAACCTCTGCTTTAACCAATCCACAATTAATAAAACAATCACTTTTATTTTCAATTCTCTAAAAGTCAACATGGTATTAGAGCAGGTAATGGAAGGCTTTGGAAATTCAAGAAATTCAAAGACCTCTATACTATATATCGATCTCAGAAGCTAATCTTGTTATACCAAATAGCCTTCCCTTACCTTCAATTAAGTTGACTAAAAAGAACTATGGCTACCGGAGATTACAAATTTTTCCTACTCTTGGAGCCTTCGATCTTAAAGGTTACATTGATGGCAGCATCACTTGTCCATCTCCACAACTTGACATGCAAGATACTAAGGATACAACTAACTTCGTGATCACTGTCAATCCATCTTATCTTGTCTGGAAAAGAACTGACAAGTTTATAATAATCTAGTTGCTATTGTCCATCACCGAGTCCATGTTTGGACATATGGTTCGTTGCTTAAACTCAGAGGAGGTGTAGACAACTTTGGAGAAGTTGTTCGACATAAAGTCTAGAACAAGGATTATGCATCTTAAGCACCAAATCCAAACTACAAAGAAACGTTCATCTAGTATTTCTTATTTCTGTTTAAAGATGAAAGAAGTTTTAGACATTTTCTTTGTAATTGGCTGCACAATCTCAGATTTAGACCTTATTCTACATATTAGATGGTCTAGGGCAAGAGTATGATCCGATATTTGTTAATCTCACCTCTGGATAAGATAAACTCACATTAGAAAAGGTACAATTTCAATTGCTAAGTTATGAACTCTGATTAGATAATCACATCTCCTTTCAAGCACTTACTGTTAACATTGTTGCAAATATGGCTAGAAAAACATCCATCATTTAATCCCCAATTTCATAATAATATCTTTCATCTACTACTTGCTCACAATGATAAGGGAAGAGGCAAATATAGATATTACTTTTATGGAAGGGGTCAATCGAGTGGTAATAATGGCTCTAGCATATTCCATGGAGGAAATTCTATGAATTTTGGTAACACTGATAACTTTGAAGGAAATTCTTGGAACCTTGGTAATGTTGGAGGTTCACAGCCCAAACCTATCACTAGAGGCAACATTGGACCAACCTATCAATTGTATGGTAAGATTGGTCACATTGTTTTTAATGCTACCATAGATTTGACATTACCTTTCAAGGAAGTCAATTCAATTCACCTGGCCAGCCCAGCTTCAACAAGCACTCACCTTTAGCATTTCTAGCTACACCTACTCAATCTAAAGATCAAGATTAGTATCTTGACACTGGTGCCACAAACCAATATTACTTCAAATCTAAGCAAACAAACTATAGCCTCTGAGTATAATGGCAATGGTACTTTCTTGCCTATCTATCATATTGGCAGTGGTTATATTTCAATACCCTACTCATCTAGGTCTCTAGCACTTAATAATATCCTACATGTACCTGTAATCACAAAGAACCTCTTGAGCATTTCTCAATTAACCAAGGATAATAGCATAGTTATTGAATTTTCTTTCAACTCCTATGTGTTCACGGACAAGGAAACATAATGTCAATTTTGCAGGGCACTCTTAGTCAAGGCCTATATCAACGGAGACGACAAGGGTCATCTTGCTCCCAATCAGCTCAAAGCTCTTTGCCTACTTCTCTGGTCTCTTCCCTCATCACCTACACTCAGTTAGATATCAATACTCATTGGCACAGAATTTTGGGGCATCCTCTTTCCTAGACTCTTTAACATATTTCCAAGACCATAAAATTATTTTCTTTTTCTGTTTCTTCTACAAAGATGTATTGTGAATCTTATAAAAATGGAAAAATCTACCACTCTATTTATCTATGTAGTCATGTAAAGTCTAATTCACCACTGGAACTTGTATATACAGATGTTTGGGGTCCTGCTTCTTTTAAGTCTGCAGATGGCTATGCATATTATCTACTATTTGTTAATGATCATAGTTAGTATAGCTAGATAGTTCCTATAAAAACCAAAGGGAGAAGTCTTTCTTATTTTTAAACAATTCCTATCACTAATGGAAAGACAATTTAACACCACCCTAGGGAGGGAGTTCAAATCATTAACACCTTATCTACAACAACTTGGCATACACTTCAAGCATTTCTACCCATATACACACCAACAAAATGGTGTTGTGGAAATGAGGCATAAGCATGTTGTTGAGTTTGGCCTACCATTCTTTCGTAGGCTTCTCTTCTTTTCATCTATTGGTGTCATGCCTTCCAATTGCCACATACCTTATCAATAGGCTGCCCATTCCTTTATTGTAGAATTCCACTCCTTTTACCATTCTACATCACTAATAACATAATTATAAAGCCTTAAGAATGTTTGGCTGTGCATGTTTTCCTAACCTTCAACCTTATAACAACTACAAGTTATCCTTTCATACCACCATATGGACATTTCTTGGCTATAGCCTCTTTCACAAGGGATACCTCTGTATACATCCCACTGGCAGGATCTATATTTCCCAAAGTGTTTCGTTCAATAAAACAGATTTTCCTTTTACTTTAAATAGTTTTCGTTATACCTCCAATTCTTTTGTATCAACCTTTTCCACCTCAGGTCCCTGGTTCTTCCCAAGGCCACTTTCTTCTCTTCCTAACTCACAGCTAAACACCTCATATCCCTCTTTATCAAGACCCGTTGACAGAAGTTCACCTACAATCACCAGTCTACTACTACCTTCTAATTCATATTCTGCCACTGCTCTTGCTCCTGTTCCATCAAATCTCAACACTAATAGTATGGTTACCAAAAGTAAAGCAGGCATCTTCAAACCCAAAGCTTACCTCATTGCTTCTACACTCTTGCCTATTGAAAATGTACAACAAGCCCTGGCTCATCCCAATTGATACAATGTTATGCTTTCAAAATTTCAAGCCCTGTAAACCAACAAAACCTGGTCCTTGGTTACGCCAACACTTGAAATGCACATAGTAGATTGCACGTGGATTTTTTAAGTCAAACTCAACTTAGATGGCTCTCTCCAAAGGTATAAAGTGTTGTGCAATAATCGGAATAGAAGGAGAAAAGAAGAAGAAAATCACACACGAATTTAAGTGGTTCGGCTATGAGCCTACTTCCACTGTGACGGCAAAAGTATTCACTATATTGAAATTAGGGTTACATCAATAGGAATATATAATAAAACCCTAGTTCYCAAAATATCCAAAATACCCTTACCACAGTTGTATGACATATGAGCCATATCCTCAACATAAAGCCATGCTTATGGTAAAAGGTTTTCAACAAATACCAAGGGTGGATTTCTTTGAGACATTCAGCCCTGTGATCAAACCTTCAACACTCAGGGTCATGTTCTACTTGGCTGCCACACATAGATGGGATATCCAACATATAGATATTAATAATGCATTTTTCAATGGAGATTTACAAGAAACAGTTTACATGTCTCAACTAGAAGGCTTCTTAGACCCTTCTTACCTTTATCACATATGCAAGCTATATAAATCCTTTATGGATTAAAGTAGGCTCCTCAAGCCTGGTTTGACAAACTCAAGGGAGCCTTGCTTCAGTGGGGGTTCAAGGCATCAATTGTAGACTCCTGTTTATTCATTCACAAAACTTCCAGTGGTATCATTATCCTCCTACTAGTATGTGTTCATGATATTTTAATCACAGGTTCTGATTCGACACAACTGCAGAAGTTATACATGATCTTAATCTCCAATTTGCATTAAAAACCTTAGGAATAGTCAGCTATTTCTTTGGTTTCAAAGTTAAGAGGTCTCACATTTCACAAAGCAAATATGTTGTTGACTTGGTAAGGAAATGCAATATGCTAGAAGCAAAAAGTTATGCCCAGTCTCCTATGGTTTATAATAACAAGTTATTTAAAGAAGATAGTGTTGTCTTTGATCATCTTAATACATGAGCATTATTGGGGATTACAATATCTAGCCATGACTAGGCCAGACATCTCATTTGCATTAAATAATCTTGTCAATTTCTCCAATCTGCCATAGTAAATCACTTGCAGGCATGTAAATGAATATTGAGATACATCAAAAGCACCATCTATCATGGCCTTCAATTTCAGTGTATGCAATTTGTTAACTTGGTCCGATATTGTGATGTGCTGACTGGGCTAGCTCACTTGATGATAAAAAAATCAACCTCTAGCAGCTGCATACAATTTGGAGGAAATCTTGTATACTGGTGCTCCAAGAAACAAAATGTGGTTTCCAAGTCTTCCACTAAATTAGAATACAGATCTCTCTCTCTATGGCTACAACAAAGTTACTTTGGCTACAAGAACTAATACAAGAAATGCACATAAAGCTTGCTATAACTCCAATTCTACTATGTGACAACAAAGAAGCTGAAGCATTAGCTTCAAATCCAGTCTTTCATGCCAGAATGAAACACGTAGAAGTAGATTTCCATTTCATCGGTCAGGATGCCTAGAATCAAGTTTGAATATCTTTGAGACAACCTCAATGTTAAATCCAACAAGCTTCTTATAGTTGTCTCAGTTGAGCTTGAGGGGGGCCGTTGAAGTATAAGTAAAAAGGGTATTGATGCTAAGTTACATTGAAGGGTAATTCAGGAATTAGCTAAGATTTAGTTAGTCTGTTAAGCATTTTGTTAGTCAATTAATTAGTTAGATTAATTTCTTAATCTGTATATAAACCTCTGCTGTAACCAATCCACAATTAATGAAACAATCACTTTTATTTTCAATTCTCTGAAGGTCAACACTGTTAAAGATCAACACTATTAAAGAGAGTTTCCATTCTTTAGGGGAATCTGGTGCAATTTCACTTGTTAAGGGAAGTTTGCACAATTTACTTCTAGCATGTCAAGGCTGTGCTTTATCTCCAGTAATCCTATGTCACCAGTTCTAGGAGGAGCCCCATCAGAGAAAGGCATTAAAAACTTTTATATAGTTCTGAGTGTTGTCACCAAGACTACAAATGCACCCTTTGAATGAATACTGAAACTCTTGATGCACTATCAGAATGAGACTATCAAGACGGGTGGACTCTCTACTTGATGATCTAATTGAAATTTTAGCAAAAGGTAGTTTAATGATATAATTGATGTTAGGAGGGAAAAAGACCCCCAAAACTGATGGTATTATTGGACTTAATCGTGGATGTAACATTGCATTCATGAAGCGTATATTGGACAGTGCACTCATCCTAAGAATGACAATTGGTTCTATGCCGCAACTGCAAGAGTTGAGTAGATTTCTTGGGATACAGGAAGGTGGAAAAATGAAGGCTTGCATCTCAGATCCTAAGAATATATATAGTTGTTTTGACTGATGATGTTATGCATTGGTTTTGGTCAACTATATGAGTAGAAAAATCTCATTGATACAATCTAATGCTTATTGCTTTATTTTGCAGCATGTTTCAGTTTCTATTGCTACAGTACTTTTGCAAAATGGTTTGGTTACCCATTGGATAGTGTACATTACAGGAGGATGATGAGATGAACAGAAGCTAAGTATAGAAGTTCTTTTGATGCATTTTCTCAACTACCCAATACTTGGCGAAGTATAAAAAATATATAAATTCTACGATTTTCATATAGTTCAAAAAATTTGAAGGACAATTAACTAGCCAATGTTTGGCAAAGTACAAGGACCCCCCAGAATTTTAAAAAACCTCACAAATCCCCAGCATAAGTTTTCATCTATAAAAATTAACTGAACCAAGATAAAAATACGGTTTTTTACGTTTATATCATGTACTAAGATTATTTATAATTAATTAAAGTGTATTTTATGAATAAAAAATTTAATATTTATTAAAATATCTACTTTTATAAAGGATTTGGACGGCTACAATTACCCTGATGTAATAAGTGATTTCTATTTAATTAAATTAGTAAAATGATAAATTTAATGGATTAACAGAGGCCGTCGGATCAACAAAAGGGAGATGGTAATCCAACTGTTAAGAATGGCTTTGTCAGGTTAGTTATGAATTGCGACATGCAGAAACAAAGGTGAAGAAAGTGTCTAACAAACTACTAGCAGTTGTTAAGAATGGTTTTTTCACTCAACAGATTTTCTCTTCGTTTCTTTTCTTTTCTTTTCCTTCGTCAAAAGTTTTCTCAGCAACCCAAACACTACTAGCAGTTGTGCAAATGAATGCTGGTTAGCTATTATAGCTATAATGAATTTGTAAGGTTTTCTTTTTGGTATTTTTTTTTTTTTTCTCATTTCCTTTGCTCTTTAATTTTCTTTTCACACAGGTCTCTCGGGAACCAAACAGTTGCTGCAGTTAACAGTTGGTTGGCGCAAGTATATTATTATTCTAGATTATTATTATTATTATTTTGTTGAATATTTGTATAACTATGAATTGATATGTTTTTCTTTTATTTAGCTTCTTATATTATAAGCTTTACTTTTCCCTTTTCTTTTCTGTCTTGAATAGTTTTCCCAGGAACCAAACAGAGTACTAGCTAGCATTTGAACGAACGAATCCTCGTTTGTAGTTAGTATTTTCCTGTTCTTCGTCCTCATTTCTTGTTGAGTAATATATTTTTAATGAATTTGTAAGGCTTACGTACTTCTCTTACCCATATGCTTCACTCTTTAGGTTTCTTAATTTCCTCAAGTTTTCGCGGGAACCAAACAATAGTCATCTTGGTTTCTTGGTTTTCTTTTTTACTTTTGAAATTCTTCAAAATCTCATATGAGAAAACAGTTATATTACTCTAAAGAATCTAATCTAATTTCTTTGACGCAGGTAAGCATCTTATATCTCTTTGTTTAAGTGGTTGTGTTCTGTTTCTGCATCCATCTGAGTGTGCATGTGTTTATAAATGGAAGAAATTAGTAAGGAAACAGTAAGAATAAAGAACAGAATGTTTTCTTTTTTTGTTATAGAGAAAATGGATTGTGTAAAGAAAACACCACGAAAAAGCACAAAATGCCCATTGGCGCAAGTGCCCCACCAGCCTCTTGGTACTGCTTCGTTTTTTAGTTTAGTACTTAGAGTAATCCTTCTGAGTCACAATTTCATTAACAAAACTTAGTTTCTCTTCATCCTAGTAAAATTTTTCTATATCTCTTAATTACTGGTAAAAGCTGTATGAAACTAGTAATAAGGCTAACATAATCTCTTTGATTGAAACTTGTAATCATCTTATATCTCTTCTTAACTGAAATAAATAAATAAATAAATAAAAATTTAAAATTTAAAATTTAGAAAAAAATTAAAAAAAAAAATTTGTTCTGTTCTAGAGTCATCTGCATATCTGTTTGGCTGAAGATGGAGGTTTTAATAATTTGATTGTCAAAGAGAAAAACATGTTGCTTTTATAAATCAAAGAATTTAGTTTTGATTGTTTGTTATGGAGTAGATGGGTTGCGTTTATTTTGAGAAGGCAAAAAATGCCCATGTTTGGGAGGCAACTAAATAAGAAGTAAACTGTTTATTTAGCCTTGGGATAAATTCAGAGATAAAAAAATAATCTCTTGGTCCTATTTTGTTAATCAGTCTCAATTGGTGAAATGGACTAATTAGTTACAATAATGCAGGCAACTGGCCTTTTATTACAAAATGGAAGAAGGCTCACTGCATCCATCATTATTGGTAAAGATACAGGCGCAAGCTTTCCAGAATTTTCACAAACCTCAAGTTTCGACTCCAGGAAAATTTAGTCCAATTGCTTCTGCAGATAGGAGTTTGCACATTCTGCATACTGGAGGAAAATGTAGTGCAGTTTCATATGTTAAGGAAAGTTTGCACGGTTTGGATCTGACATGTCGAGGCAGTGCTTCAGCTTTAGTAACACCCAGGTTATCAGTTTGTGTTGAGGCCCCGTCAGAGATGGGCAGTAATGCTTTATTCACTGTTTTGAGGATTACTTCCATTATGGCAGCTGCTCCAATTCAACGAGTAAAATTCTTGATGCAATGTCAAAACGAGATTATCAGGACGGGTCGACTGTCCCATCCATATAAGGGAATTGGTGACTGCTTTGTGAGATCAGTAAAAAATGAAGGTACAATTTCTCTATGGAGAGGCAGCTCTACAAACATCATTGCATACTTCTCTTACAAGGTATCTTTTTTGTAGCTTATTATGAGCTTCTTAAACATCATTGGCTTCATATTGTTATGATTTTTTTTTCCTTCATTCATTGAATACTGACCTGACAACTTCAAATGTAAAACAGGCCATAGAGTATACAGTCTTGCCCAGCATGTTGCAGTATTTGAGTCCTGCACTGAATTTTAAGAATGACTACTGGAAGTGGTTTGCAGCAAATAGTCTTTGTGGTGCTGTAGTTCTGTTAACGAATCATCCCCTGGAATATGCTTACGCACGCCTAGCAACTGATGTGATCAAGACTGATGGGAATGTCTACAAAAGGCAGTTCAATGGTCTAATTGATGTTTGGAGGAAAACCCTTAAAACTGATGGCATGGTTGGACTTTACCGTGGATATAACATTGCATTTGTCAATTATTATTTGCTGAACAGTGCAGTCATGCAAGGAATGCAAGCTGGTTTAAAGTCACAGCTGCCTCGATTGGTTGAATTGCAGGTAAGTGAAGAAATGATAACTTATGATGTTACATATGCTTTGGTTTTTGCTAAGTTATGATTTGCTTTATTTGCCAGCATGGTTCGAAGTTTATTGGTTGGGCACTCGAATTTGGACTGGAAACTTGTACTCAGTTGGTTACACACCCGTTGGATACGGTACATTGCAGGATGATGATGAGATCAGGAGAAGCTGTCAAGTATAAAAACTCACTGAATGCATTTTCTGGGATTCTGAAAACCGAGGGTTTTGGATCCCTTTACAAGGGTGCAAGTGCAGTAGTGCTTAGAAATGCTTTTGTTCAGAGTATTGTGCTGGCTGTTAGGGTCTTCTTGACAAATTAAGATTGTGCTTCTAAAGAAGAGTTATTCTGGTGAGAGTGACAAAGAATTGATATAATATCGGCAGCTAGCTTGATGTTAGAACCTCTCTCTAATCCGTAATGGGTGAAATTCATTTTGGAAGAAGAAACAGTGGTCGCTCTGATTGAAAGTTTACAAGCACTGGAGCTTCTTATGAGTTCTTACATTCTTTATCGTTATTTATTATATTTTCTTAATTTTTTTTTTTTTTTAAAGAATTGGAGTTCTTTGTAAGATTTTGTTTCTGACGCAACCCCCCTAATCTTTACTTTTCTCAAAAACCAGAGGCAGATTCTTGGTCTTCATTTCTTCATTTTTAAATATTACTTTTCTTAACACAAAGTCTCTCTAGTCTTTCCCGAAAACCAAACAGTAAAGCTTTCTGGTGAATTCTCTTGGTTTCTTCTGTATAAAGAACCATTACATCTACTCTGGTCCTTGAAGACTAACAACGTGGGCGGGTGGCTAAAACTTTCAATTAGTTATAACATCTTAATATCTTCTTTGTTTTTTTTTTCTTCATCTTTAATTAGTTGAATTAAGATCCAGTTTTCTATAATTTATTTCCATCTCTCTCAGGAGGATAACTTATCTAATCTGGATAAGCCAATAAAATAGTTAAAAGATGTCGACTTATCCTGGATATGCCAGTCCTTTTTGTTTCGATTTTATACTTTGAAACTACGATAAGAATATAAAAAAAATA
>JANKKB010007918.1:0-14414 GCA_026225775.1 Bursera palmeri
AAAGAAAATTGTTTTTGTTTTGAGTTTGTAAGTGGACTCACGGGGTTGTGTTGTGGTCATAACTTGTAGTCGTAGTAGTAGTAGTGTTCACAGTGCTCCACAAAGTTAGAAAGAGAGAAAAAGATTGAATTTTTTATTGAGATAATTGAGAGAGAGAGAAAGGGAGGGAAGTGGGAAGTTTGAGTTTAGTGTGTTTTGGTTTGAATTTGAGAAGGTGAGATGAATCTTCTTGCTTTGCTTTAGCTTCTCTGTTTTTGTGGTTAAACTTCACATGAAAACTTTTTAACTTTTTTATGCTGCTGGCTTTGCTTTGTCTCTTAATCGTTGTTTTTGTGTAGTTAGTGAGAGTTTTTGAACCTTGTTTTATGGTAAATCAATTTTATGGCTCTTTTTCTGTATCTTTCTGTGACATCTTTTTGTCTTGTAATGCACTTCTTCACGAGGTTGTGTCAGATTTTCTTTTCAAAATAACGCTCAAGCACCCCAACCCAATCTTTTTTCTCCATTTTTTTAAGGTTTTTCCTCCATGCTGCTCTCACCACTTCTCTTCTCGCAACCTGTAAAGATTCCACAGATCTTTCAGTCTATAAACAACACTTGTTGTGCCTTCGCATTCAGTTTTTGAAACACATTTTTGTTTTTGTTTCTCTCTCTTTATGTCTAGCATTCGTTAAAAACCCTTTTTTTCTCTTTTGAAGTTTTTTTCGTTTTGTAACGTTGCCTCAATAACTCCCACCTGGCTCGTTGTTTCAGTGCTTCACATTTTTGTTATTCTATTCCCTCTAGTTTTGTCACTTCAAACTCTACATAAAAAGAGAAGGAAGGAATGTTGTTGCTTAACTTTTCTTAACATTTTGTTCCTCTTATAGGATTCTTGTCAGCCAAATCAAATCCAATCCTAGCCTAGATTGGCAACAAATATGGGCAAAGCAACAAGGTGGCTAAAGGGCTTGTTGGGCATGAAAAAGGAGAAAGAAAATGTAGACAACTCAAACTCAAAGACAATTTCAAACTCAGATTCAAATTCAACTTTCAGTGACAACAACAAGAAAGAGAAGAAAAGATTCAGTTTTGGCAAGTCACTGAATGTGAAAGATGCAAGCTTGAATTCACAGATTCCAGCGAATATTCCACCTAGTATTCCAGCCAGGGACATGGCTTGGCTCAGGTCCTACATTGCTGATACCGAGAATGAGCAAAGCAAGCATGCAATTGCTGTGGCTGCAGCCACGGCGGCGGCTGCCGATGCCGCAGTGGCTGCTGCACAAGCGGCTGTGGCTGTTGTGAGGCTGACTAGTAATGGTAGCAACAGGGCTCTTTTCGGCGGGGGGAACGAGAGGTGGGCTGCTGTAAAAATTCAGACTATCTTCAGGGGCTATTTGGTATGTGGGATTTTTATTTTGATTCATTTTATTTTCGTTTGGTGGTGCAAATTGCTTTCAAAAATTGATTTTTTGTTGTGGGTACTTTTAGATTTCCAATGTTCCTGTTTATTAAGGTATATGTTGCCTTTTCATCCATTGGTTACAGGTATGTCTGTATTGTAGTATATGTATATCTAGTCTTTTGTTCGTCTTATTGAAGTACTTTCCGTAATTTTTACTTCTGTGTCTGCAATTAAATTCTGGGAACCAGATTCAAATGGTAATGTAACAGTACGTAACTTTTTCTGCGGTCAATGAAAGGTACATACATGTATTCTTTTACTTTTTTCTTTTTCTTTTTCTCTTTATTATGCTTGGAAATGTAAGTGTGTGATTTATGTTGTTGTGGAAGTGCTTTTCTCAACTTTTACAGCTTTCTTACTTAGTTACTTGGAAATGTAATGTGTTTTGGTTTAACTTGTGGTAGCACTTTTCTTAGTAGATACCTTTGTGTCTGCTCTTAAAAGCTGGAAATTTATCAAAATGCTGATGAAACAGTACATATGCTTTTTTCTGGGGTCAATCTTATGTACTAGTAGTAAATGGCTAGCTGGTATCTTTCAAAAAATTTCTTTTTGACTTGGCCTGTTATTCTGCTACTTGTTAGCTGTTCTTCTCTCAGGTCCCCTACCCTGAATTTGAATTTTCAAATTTGAAGACTTGCGTTTTCTGAATTTGGACTGTAGTTGTTCTCTAGTTTTCTTTTGGTGAATCATCATGTTTATGATTGCTATTTACTATGCTCGGTTATGTCAACATCAGTGCTATTCTGCTTGGGCCTTTTCTTATAGATTAATTATGCTTGTGAATGAATTTATGCTCAATTGTTCCTTTGTTTTGGTAAAATAGTTCTGCATTTCTCTATATTGAATTTCATTTTTGTCAAAATTTTCAGGCTAGGAAGGCCCTTCGAGCATTGAAGGGATTGGTTAAGATACAGGCTCTTGTTAGAGGCTATCTTGTTCGAAAACGGGCAACTGCAACACTTCGTAGCATGCAAGCTCTAATAAGAGCTCAAAATGCCATCAGATCTCAACGTGCTCGCAGATCCTTCAATAAGGAGAACAGGTTTCAACCAGAATTTCGACCACGAAAATCCATTGTAAGTGCTCTATAAGCTTTTTCAGAACTTTGATTTTAGTGACACCTTTTAGTCCTCATTGGTGTGTTATTGTTTTCAGGAAAGATTTGATGAAACCGGAAGTGAAATTCACAGTAAAAGAATATCAGTATGTCTTGAGAGTCCAATTAGTGGATATGATGAAAGTCCTAAAATAGTTGAAATTGATACGTACAAGCCAAGATCAAGATCTCGTCGATACAATGTTGCATCATCCGAATGTGGTGATGACCTATTTTACCAAGCAATGTCATCCCCTCTTCCATGTCCGGTTCCAGCCCGCATCTCAGTCCCGAACTGCCAAAAACTTCCGGATTTTAATTGGTGTTTTACCGGTGATGAATGCAAGTTTCCTACCGCTCAAAGCACTCCTCGTTTCACCAATTCTATCCGGTCCAGTGCTCCTCTCACTCCATCCAAGAGTGTGTGTGGTGATATGTATTTCAGGCCTTATTCCAACTTCCCTAATTATATGGCAAACACACAATCCTTCAACGCCAAATTGAGGTCTTACAGTGCCCCGAAGCAACGACCGGAGCCAACGCCGAAGAAAAGGCTTTCACTCAATGAAATAATGGCTTCAAGAAACAGCATAAGCAGTGTTAAAATGCAGAGGTCCTGTATGCAAGTTCAAGAAGATTTGAACCAGTGCTTTTAATTGACTAAGTGATAGAGGATGACAAAACTTGCCTTAGTTGCCTATTGTTTCATTTTCCACTTTTTATGTTAACAAGCAACAGGATAGAACAAAGAATGCTTGTGTAAATTCTTTCAATATTTCTTACTGGATCTGTTTTATCAATGAAATTAGAGTTTTTTCTTTTTTCCAAGACTTTCAAGTGTAGTTGGTCTCAAATATGTCAAAATTTTTGGTTATGGCCTGGTTGAGATGGTAACAATATTTTGGATTAAAATATGACTTTGTCCGAGTTGGTATCAATCTTACCCATCTGAGCAAGCCAGCTGTGCATGAGATTAGAAAACCAAACATTTGAAATACCTAACAAAATGAGTCAAAATGAGAACAGGCCTACCCATTTTAACTTTCTGTTTTGGTCATCTCTAGCACCAATATTGGAGGGAAAGCCATGTGTACGAACTTGATTTTGAATAAAAAAGAATAATACAAAAACAAAAACAAAAACAAAATTCAGAAGTGAATCTTTTATTTATGCAATGATTAGGGTTTGATTTGATTGATTAATTTGGGGTAAACCCACCCCCATCATCATCATCTTGGTATTTGTGAGCTTGCATCATCCTAATCCTGTCCTTTAAACCTATTAATGGTATATTTATTATTATTATAATAGCTTCACATGGTTTCTGACTTTCTGGTAAAAGTAGAATGATTGAGGGGTATTTTGGGAAGTTGGTTCTCTTTTTGACAGAACCATTATCTCCCTTCAATGGGGTGTGCCATACATCATCCAATTCGACAAAGTTTCGTGCAGTGTGATGATAAGATCCTCAGTCTTGTCTCATGACAATTAGATCATGATTCCACTTTTGCCCACAACTTCTTGTTCTAATTGCACTTAAGTATGTTAAAATTGTACCCTTTTGTAAAGACAAGCTCCTCTTCTAATAATTGCAAAAGCAACCACTTCGTGCGAAAGACATTATTATTGTGCTTTTAGCTTTGTTTACTGTTTAGTATCAAATAATTATCATAGCTTTAAATGGGTTAACTAATATTTACTTTTTTAATTTAAAATTTTGAAGATATTTTTGCCAAAACATGTTATAATTAGATGAAAGTTTCAATAAGAATGAAACCCTAGATGGGTCATGCATGAGAGACACAATGACATCCTCACATCATAGTTCATCCCTCTTCAAGTTTCAAACTATTTTAAACTAAATGGTGAATCCAAGAAAAATAAAAATTATGAATTATAAATATTTTTTAAAAAATAATTATCATTATGATAAATTTAAATGTTACGACCACTATCTGATAGAATTATCCACGTAAATATTTTAGAGTTACGAATCTACTTTGATTGTAATATTCAAATTATGTTAAAAAAATAATTATTTTTAAAACTAACCTTAATAATATGCTTCTAATATCAACACATACCATAAGAAAACACTTTTCTCTTGTTTTGAACCTGCCCTTCACAAACACAAATAGTAATAAGCACTTCTATGTTGCTTAGAACACAAATGATAAGAAGCACTTATATGTTGTTTAGAACATGGCTCTACCTCATAAGAAACACAAATGATAAGAAGCACTTCTCTCACACTCCTGTTTAAAACTTTGAATACAAGTAAGAGACAATGTTGATAATCACTAAGAGCATTAAAAAAGTCCATTGTTTTGTGGAAGCACTTCTTACGAGAGCATTTAGGCTTAATGTGTTTGGTTAAACGGCTCCTGCTTATGTCATTCGAACGATAAAATAGAAGAGGGAGGTAACATGACTTTGAAAAGCATATAAAATATAATAAAACATTATCATCAAAACAAATCTGGGTTAATTAATTAAATATTAATCTAGATTAGTAGGTAGCTAGTGCCTTGTAATTTGGAAAGCTGAACTTTTTTGAAAAAGGGTTTGCGTGGATGGGATTTAGATAGAGTTTGAAGGTATAATTAAGTCAAAATTGCATTAATTACACTACACAATTCTATTGTTAATTGCATTGGTAGTGTGATTTGATTGGAGGTTTCAAAGAAAGAGAGCAAGTGATTAGAAACTAGCTCTCTTTGACTATCTTGGAATGTGGCTTTGGGCATTGAGGGGGATGAACATTGTTGGAACTCAAGAAGAAATAACAATGGGGAGGGGTTAAATACTTAATTACACATGGTTTATTAGATAATTTAATTTGACATTCCATGTGCTAACCACTGTTTAGAAGCTAATTACTATATATTTGGTTCTTATTGATTATAGATCTCTTGTTGGCATGAACATGATAAGTTTATTTTAATTTATTGACTTTTTTTTTTTTTTTAATGTGGGATTTTCCCATCAATTTGTGAAAATTATAGAATGGATCTTGGTGACATAAACACAGGTTGAATTGTTTATTGGGCCAAACTTGGGCTTGCACTAGACTTTTGGGCCGAATACGATCCACTATTATGGTGTGTCAAGTATCTTATCTTCGGTTGAAACACCTTGGGTCGCGTATGTACAAACTTAGCTTGTCTACGTAATAGGAATGTACAGTGAATACAAAACAAATGGCCTATTAGCTCAGCTGGTTAGAGCGTCGTGCTAATAACGCGAAGGTCGCAGGTTCGAGACCTGCATGGGCCAAATTTACTGTTTTTGAAAATTTGTTTTATTTTAATTTTTATTTCAGTTGAAGATGAAGAATTTGACCGTTAGCCAACGGTCACCAACTTACTTTTAAATTTTTTGAAAACTTAGTTACCCACCTGCCAATGGTCATCTTCTTTTAATCTTTCTTCACACAATAATTCATTTTCTCCCTCCAAATTTGCTTCTTCATATTGTCTTCTTCTTCTTCATCTTAATTCATAGTTTCTAGCTGCAACGAAGTCTAGAAATGGACGGTTCTGATCACAAGAGTGTTCCATCACCAACACCCATCAGACCCTCTTCAACTCCGAATCCCAAACTCCCAGCTTCTGGTAAGTTTGATTAGTTTTCATGACTTTGTAACCTGATTTTCTTTTTCCTAGTTTAGGATTTGTGTTGAAATTTTGTTTCTTCATGTAGCTACAGATGAGAATGATCAAAGCCATGAAGAAATGGTTATGGGTTTGCAAAACTCAAAGAAACCAACCAAGCATTTCATGTCACCAACGACATCATCAGCTTCAAAAGCCATTGCTCCGAGAAAGAAGATCTTAGCTGAAAGGAACGAAAACACTGATACCCAGTTCCAGAAATCACCAAATGTAAGCATTTGTGAGGATTCTGATTCTCTCTCTGTTGGTGATGATTCATCTTTGAAGCCTCATGACGACCCTTTAACGAATTATCCATCTCCAAGGCCGAAGTTTCTGAGGTACAAGCCTAATGGGAGAAGGGAGATCATTTTGAGGTATGAAAAAGAGGCCAAGGAGAGAAAAAAGAGGGCTGATTTGGTTGGTCTTTCTCAGGAAGGTGAAGCAGTTGAAGAGAGAGATGAGGAAGTTGAAGAAGAGGAGGAGGAGGAGGGGGAGAGAGGAGGGTTTTTGAGAAGGTTTTTGGAGTTTGTGCTTGTAATGCTTGTTTTGGTGTTCTCTACCATTTATATATCTTCAATGAACTCTCCCACATCTTCTCCTACTTTACAAGCTTTAGAGGGGCTTAAAGATGGGTGGTATCTCAAGGTTCATGATCGTGCGTATGAAAGTATGAAGAGTTTTAGGGGTGAAGATAATAATTATTTGAAAGTAATGGAGTTTAAGGAAATTGTGAAGTTGTTCGGGGGCGTTGGTTCTGAGTTCATTGATGGAACTATTGGTTTATTCAAGTCAAACCAGACAGTGTATGATGAGGTCTTTGACGAAGAAGAGCTGGTTGAAGATGTTTCCCTCGGGAAAGTGGAAGAAATGAGTGATAATTTGGGTGAAGTGGTAGAGCTTCAGGGTGGAGAGAGTGATGATTTCAGTGAAATGGTAGAGCTGCAAGCTAGAGAAAGTACTGAAAATGATGTAAATGATCATGGAATGGAGAAATCAGGAGAGGTTTTTGATCAGATGGTTGAGAATTTTGAATTAAAAGGAACAGAAGATATGGAGAAGCTTGAATCTTTTGAAGATACCTTTCAACAAGAAAGTGAGGTTGCAATAGAGCCAGTTCAAAAGGTCAACAATGTGGCAGATGGGGGCTTGGAAATGGTTGAGAGTGAAATGGAGAAAAGTAACAATAGCCCTGACAATGCAATCACTAACTTTGAGACTCAAAGTTTTGAAGCAGATGCTGATTGGAAGAAGCAGCTTGTTGAGCAAATTGAAACTGATATAATGTTTAAGGCTCTCATTGGTGTTACTCTATTTTCTGCTGTTATTGTATCTTTGGTATTTGCTCTTCACCTTGAGAAGAAAAGAAATATTGGAAAAGATACAAAAGACTCTGCTCCAATTATAAGGCCCTGTGGTAGTAAATCCGAGGGAATGGAGAAATGCAGCTCAGAAATTCGTACCGTGAGAGTGGAGAATGTCAAATGTGTTGATTCTTTTTCGAGTCCGATGTCCTTGGTTAGCAACCATTCTAACCGGGAACAAGGAGTGAAAGAATCATCAATAACTTTCTACCAAAGCCAAGGGCCATCCATTGAGTTGCTTGGTGAATTTGAGGTGGTGCAGATGAGTTCCTCTCTTAGAAGCCGTGATATGAAAAGCAGGATAGCAGAAAGTGAAGTGAGCAGCCATTCGGTTTCCTTGAACAAGGCTCACTCAGTTCCGCTTCATTCTCAGCCATGCGTCTCGGAGTTCTCTGCTATGAATTCTTTTTCGTATGGACAGTTAATTACTCCTGAGAAGAAAATTATGAAGAAAGAGGTCAGGATTCTTACTTGTTACACTTCAATTTTAGTTAAGTTTTATATTAACTAGTTTGTTTCAAGTTATTTCATTTTGCTTTATATAGATAATCTAAGTTGAATTACAATAATTTCTGGATTAGTTCTAGTTTTTTTTTTTTGGTTCAGCAGCCTATGTATTTCCAAATAATAGCTAATTTTTGCCCTACTACGGAGAGAGTTTCTGGTTCATTTATCCCTCAATGTACAAGTTGTATGATGTTACATAAGGTCCAGCAACTTGTGTGAGGCCCATTTATGACATGTCTAGGGCCAGCACTTGTGCACACATGATGATGCTGTATTTTGGCTAGATTCAAGCTTTACTTTGACATTCTTTTTGTATATACTCAAAAGGTAACTTGTTTACTTTTAGTTAGTCCTTTCAAGCATTCTAATGGATTGCTGTTTGTGTTAAAACAGGATGGTAGAGGTGCAGAGACCACGAAGGAGGTTGTGACTACAGTAAGGCGATCAAGCAGAATCCGCAAACGGGCAATCACATCTCCATGAATCAAGATCATATAGAAAGACTTCCATTCTTCAGAATTGCAGCATATGAAACATTATACTTTGTTGTTTCATGTTGGAGGATGTAGGAGAAATGATTTAGATTCTGACTGTAGATTTAATTTGTTTTCACTCTGTAGTAACTAATTAATATTAGAAAATTAAATAACATTTTCTTGTCTATGAATTATGATGTTGATCAATCTCCATGATTGTTTGCAATATATGTTATCTTTGTCACTTAACCATATAATTAATATTAGAATGATTGACACATATAATCCCATGTCTTAAAGACAAATGTGATGGGAATTGAAGTGGATTCCACGTTCTAGTAGATAATGTCAAAAGATGGCAACAAAGAGTTGGGAATATTATCAATGTTGATAAAGGAGAACATGTGATGGAAAAGATAATAAGAGATAGATATAAAGGCATTCAATTTGGAGACAAAGTGGGGATGAACACAGTTTCAGGTGCTATATAAAGCTAGAACATGGTTTTTGGGCATGCTTTTATGAGTTTTTAATGCTGGAACACAGTTTCCAGGTGCTATGAGAACATGGTTTTTCGAAGTGTTTTTGTAGCATACGTTTGCTGTTGTTCATCATATTGTTACCTTGGTCAAAATGATTGCTCCCTTTTCTCCACTTTTTTGGTGGCTAACTGTTTGTTAAATAAATTACTGCTCCGTAATCTCATTCCTGAGATGTGATGCTAGAACTCCAAATGACCCTAACCGGTGCCCTAAAAGAAACAATATTCAGTATAAGATTTGCCATAGGTGTACCACTTGTTACAGGGATTATGAGCTTTAGGAGTCTTTGTGGAAGATGATGTTATTAGACCAATATATTTGTACGACAGATTTGTTAAAAATTGATTTCTATCTAAAGGGAATCAATCATCAATAAACAATATCGTACCTTTCACATTTTATCTCAAAATTTTCATCAATGAATAGGTGAATTGGGTTCAGAGGCAATCAAAGTAACATAAACTATTAATCCAGGGTGTAACACGTTTTTGAAAAGAAAGCCAAAACACATGGTTAGTGATATTTTTCCTAAAAAATTCACCCCACTAAATCATAGGAAACACAAAATTCCAGGATGAGTAAGAGATGTTGGAATCTGGAAAAATCAATTAATGATCTTTGTGGCAGATGTGAGTGACTATGGCATTTTTTTTTCTTTTTCCAGTGATATTATATGTTATGTATGTATTATAAACAGGAAAATTCCTCTTATCACAAAGTGGGATTGCCTTAAATATCAGGAAGTACTAACCCTAGCAAAGCAGCCCAAATCCTCCAATAAATTAAAACCCTTATCAGATTAAAGCATCATAATATGCTAATAACAACATGAGTGGATTGCTTATTTAAACTGGGAAAGAAAGAGTGAATAATAATATCAATATTCAAGCTTTAGAATGCTGGGATATGTTCTGATTTTAAAGCCATTAAAAATGATTTAGGAATCTTGCCTTTTTCTTGCGTGATGAGATCATAATTAATTGACTCAGAAAACTCTAGAAGTGTTGTGAAAAAATTGGTTACTCATGATATGAATTGCATGCTCTCGATGATCCTTACATTAACTATACATACTCATAAACAAACTGTGTCCTGAATCAAATCATTTTACAGATCAGAAGTTCTTTTGTACAGGAATTGTAGGAGGCCTACTGCTACCTAGAAAAGTATTACTGCTTCTGCTTTTCGCTGGAAATGATAAAGAAGAAAAAGAACCTCTGGAGACCTTCTTTGTGATGGTGGCTTTTGGCAGAGTATATGATGATTTATGGTTATCCAAGCCACCTCCATAGCTTTTACATGTCTTTATTTTCTTCCTGTAAGGGCTCTCCTTCTTTGCCAAGTCTTCTAAGCTCGTTACACTTGAAAGAGATGTGAATGATTGTGACTTGCCATCAAAATATTTAGAAAGTCCTCTCCTGCATATAGAAGAAATCTCTCTTTAGCATACCATGTAATCTTGTATGCAGAAAACTGAAAAATGAATCATAAGAAGCTAAAGCAGGATCCGGGAATGTTTTTGCAGCTAAGGGAAGTTTTCTATTAGCATTTCTATTCTTAAATATTGAATATCAAAGCTGCGAAAGCACTTACACATCTTGCTTTAGCTTGTGATTTGCCTAGCTAGTTATAGTTATTAAGATTACTTACTTGATGGGGAGTTGGGACATGAGCTCTGATAATTCAAACAAAGGACCATTAGAAACTGAGGAAGAATTGGATGAAGTTGAAGATGCATCATCAACCAACTCTGACGAAGATGTTGATGATCCATTAGAAACACTTGAATCTTCAAGGGTGGAGGCTGATGATGAAGATGATGCCTGATCATCATCACCTTCCATGACCATCCAGTGATCTTCTTGTTTATTTGCATGCTTAATATCATCGCGCAAAGCCATCAAGCATGGACCTTGCAACATTTGCTTCTCACCTGGAGTACCCATTAACAGCATCAAATCTTCACAGAACGATATACAGAAGAAGTTGCTAATTTTAGAGATAGAAAATTGTAGTTTCAATAAGCTGCAGCTTGTACATATGCAGATGAGTACTAAATGAACATAGGGCTTTCATGGGGATGATTGATTATATATATAGAACAAGATATGTATAAACATTACACGGATTAGGTTGGTCATTTTCTGGGAAAATGGTAGCATGACAACTAGACAGATGGAATTTCCATGCTTTTGTGGTAAAGTTGGTGCCACACAGCATGTGACATGGACTCTCCATGATATCTATGCATAAAAAAAAAAAAAAATATTAATAAAGAGAGTTCTAGATGTTTGAAATATATACATATCACATCATACATACGTGTATTTATTAAAATTCTATCATATGAATATCTGTATTAAATTCAAACCAATCATTTTGATTATTAATAAAATTATGATATAAATTTATTGCATATACATAAGAAAAACGTTATAATTCATTATATCATAAATACTTCTGAAAAAAAAACAAAGAAAAAACACATGGGTACATATTTTTTTCTTCAAATATTTATTTATATATTATATATAAAAAATTGACACTCAAAACACACCATAAACTACAAAAAAAATTTCCAAAAAAACAAAAAATATAATAGAGTTTCGAAAACCCATTTATTTTTATAATAAATCTAATAAAAAGTAAAAAAATATTGTAAGAAAGTTGCATGGATACATATACACATGCATGTTTGGAGTTATAGGTGGCCTAAGTTGCACGGAAGATTGATACATTTGAGGTGGTGGTAGTAAAGTCATTTTCATAATAGTCTATCTTTGCCATATTTTGATGATGGCCTTATCCTTTAGATTCGATGTTATCTTCTCTCCTGGTGTTGAGTCCCCTGACCTTGCATTTATGCTAAGTAGGAAAGGATAAGATTCATGCTCTTTGAAGCCATCCATTTTGAGTCACCATCCATGTAACCCACAAACCATGTAGTCTAATTATAATTTCATTTGTGGTGACTTTCCTTTTTCAATATCTTGTCAAACAAGTCCTTCTAGATTTAGCTAAATATATTCTACATGTGAAATGTTGTTTATGTGTTACATCTATCGATGTGGTAAAACACTATTTATTGAATTAATATAATACTTTCTTTTTTATTTGTCAAAGAGAATAATTATTTGATTCGATAAAGATTCTAAATCAATATGTAACGTGTATAACGATTCCAATAGATAAATGAATTTTTTTTTCTATTTTTTTCTTTTAAATTATACCACACATCTATAAATTCTATCTCTAATCTTACGTTTATCCCAAATGGTAGGTCGGTCAAATTATATTAATCTACATTTATTTTAGAGTCATTTAAGATTATTAATTAATAATATATATATATATATATTGAAAAAAAGTATGGAAAAGTTTGTTGTGGCATAATTTTTTAGATTCAACATCAATGCATGTCAATCTCAATGATCTCTCTCTCTTTTTCTCTCTCTTATTCTGAGTTTTTCTCCATTATCAATAAGTTTCCTAATGGGGAACATCAAGGTCAAAAGTTAGGCATTTTATCATGTTTAAAGCCACCATTCAAACAGTGATTAATTTCTAAATCCAGATTAATTATTGAGAATTTGATCTCCAAGGTTCCATTATATAACAAAGAAGGGTTAAAGGATAAGAAGAAGTTGACCTTGGTTCAGCCCACCTATGCCCAAAAAACAAACGATTGAAAAGGGTTTGGTACAAGTCAAATGAGCATAGAATTGGATTTGATTGGCACRATAATAACAACCACGACCACCACCACCACCATCACAGCAATTATCACTTTAAGATAGGCCTCAACATCTACACTTATCCATGTCCACATGTTGAACTCTTAATTTTTATCAATCCATAAATGATATAAATTCAATGAAAGAGACTTCGTAGAATGCTGAATGTTGAATGTTGATCAGATCAAGTCAATGTATCCCACATGGTATACACCTAATTGTTCCCAATAATATATACCAAATAAAGAAATGGAGAAAAATGGNGTTTTGTATGGTTGAATATAAAAAAATATTAAAAAATTGAGACTGATTATTTTCTAGAATTATAAAGAAAAATTAAGCCCGGCCCATCCTGGGCATGTTGAAAGACTAGGTTTGCCTACAAAGGATTGTTCAAAGTGGGCTTAGTTAAAGGCCCAATTGTGACATCACCAAGAATTTCTTTAAGCGCGTCGCGGACGGACCGTTAATGTAGCCTTACTAGCAAACTATTGAGTGAATTCAACGAGATTTTAAGGTGATCATATCTTGATTATTGTGTTAATTTCCTAGCAAGAATCATACACAAAAAAAATCCATTTAAACTATGTTAGTTGTACAGAAAATTAAAATTGGTTAATTAAATGCCACAATTCAGTATTTATTATAGTCCAATAAGATCGTGTTTTTAAAAAGAGAGAAATAGATAGAATAATGTTATAAAATTGATNACCTTAACTATTTTTTTAATCAAATAACGATATAGAAATTAAAATTGATACCTTAATTATTCTTTTTTTTTATCAAATAATGATATACAGATTAAAAATAGATTTCTTAATGGAAAAAAGTTAAATATATTTCTTATTCTAACCCAATATTTATTATATGCTTTTGGTTCTCATTGAATAGTTTTTCTTTTTGGATTTTGTTTCTTAACTATGCTAAACAGATTGACCAAATAGTATCTGATCTCACAATCCATTACTAGTAAAACAATAAACTCTGATATATATGGTAGCTAATCTTTCAATTTACAAAACCAGTTTGATGAAATCTAATTTCTCCTCAATCTATTATAATAAAAGTTTCAGAAACAATTAAGTTTTTCTGTATTTGGTCATGTAAATGGTTTTGCCAGTTCAACAGTTCATGTATATATATTGGTCTGACTTGCTTTTTAAATGATCAACCAGATACCTGCAGAGGTGTTTCAGTTAGCAGTCTTCAGGTATCTTACATTTGCCAGCTTTTCACAAATCCGAGATCATTTCCATGGAACAATTAGTCTTATTTTCTAACGTATCAAAGGCCAATGAGGAAGAGCTAAAGAAAAGTTACGAAATATGTAAAGAGACAATCTCCGTTCTCCCGAAAGAGAAGGATTTGTTAACCGAGTATCTATGCCTTTTCAAGGGCTTCTGGATTCAACCTGAGTATCTTGCAGGCGTGATGTTAATGCAACAACATTTCCAGGCTCGGCCCATTGACGTTTTCCTAGTCACTCCTCCAAAATCTGGCACTACTTGGTTCAAGGCTCTAATCTTTACAATAATGAACCGAACCAAGTATGAGTATGCAACACACCCTTTGCTCAACAGCAACCCTCACAA
>JANKKB010007940.1:0-13166 GCA_026225775.1 Bursera palmeri
TGTTGTAATTTAAAATATGTTAACTGCAATATCAAGTAACGTGAAACAATTAATAATAAAAGAAGTAAACTGGAGCAGCAGATGCAGGAAGCAAGACAAAATTGAAAGAATAAAAGAGAGAGATATTGGAAAGAGAGAGAAATGAAAGCCCTTTTAATTGATATTTCGTATGTATCATTACAAAGTGAAACATGGTATTTATAGAGCCTGGAGCCGCCYATTCAAGCAAATAAAACTTTGCCACTGTATCCACCAATTGAATTTGCCGCCTGATAAACCAATTGCCTCTCCACCGCTCAAAGTATCAAATATTTGGCCCGAGGCTTCTAGAATTGGTTTATGTGGGCTCCACAATATAATAATATATTATATTTTACAACAATTCCTTAATTTTATATTTATTTAATATTAATAGAGATGCATCCATTAAACTCCAAATGAAATAAAAATAAAATAAATTTTGTTGCCAACAGCTTCTGACGTTTGTCAGAGAGAATCAAAGTTGAAGCGAAGACAGCTGAATTATATGGTTGTGTGCAAGCAACAATCATAAACTGCAATGATGAGATATCGAATGTTTTTAATAATTGAACTTTAATGTTGTTTCAGATTTACATTAACTGTGAATTAAAATCAAACTTGGCATCTAATCAACTGTTATTGATTTAATTGAAGTTCCACTTTCTTTTTATTTATTTATTTTAGGTAATTCTGCAAACACCCTCCACAAGAACAGAAGGGTTTGACTAGATTCATGCAACATTTTCTGGAAAACTAAGTGGTTGCAGCCCCATCGTTCTGCCCCTCCAGCCACAGTCACCGAGCAAGCAGAATGCCACTTAACAGGGTCAATGCTAATATTTTATTTTTTCGGTAATGAATATTTGCTCGGAACCATTCAAACCCAGTCCTGTACAAAGTAACTTAAAGTTCTGGGCAGTGAATCATCCATCACCAGAAAGTCATAACAAATTATCAGCAATTCAAAGATCAAATTTTTTAACTAAGCACTATCATAGTTTACGCAAAATCGCACATAGAGAGAGGCGACTGAAAGAGTTTGAAATTTTCATTTTCTACTAGTTTCTGCACTACATCGCACAATTTGTTTTGTGCAACAGTAATCAGACAGCTTGGCACACGGGGATCGGACACTACCAAAGTTAAAAAGTCCCAAAAGAAATGGAAAGAAGAGAAAATCAACACAAACTATTTTAGTGAACAAACAGCTATATTTACAAAAAGGACGGTTAGGAATATGACATAACAGAAAGTAGAAAATTTGGTCTTGATTGCTCTGAGAGAAGCGCTGGAATCTCTAAATGTAAATTACAACTGATGGGTGCTACTATTACTTGAGGATGTAATTTACAGATCTCAAACGAATCAATGGAAAATCATGATGGCTTCAGTCCTCGCAACGCTGCAGCAAATATCTGAAAATTAAGGACAGTGTCATCATATGAACAATAAAAATAGCAAGAAACATTGTGGCAACTTAGTACATGGACCGGTGAAGAAGTGTTTTGACTTGGTGCAATCATCCATGTCAGTTTCACATCTAGCAAGAAGATATAGTTGAAACTCTACCATTAAAATTTCATTTCCATCGTGCACATAGGTATTCCATATTTTGGGAAAATCCCGATCATTAGCAGATAAAACTCAGCTTCAGAAAAAATGAAAAAACTGATGATCTGCTCAGTGATCAGGATGTAGTGCCAAAAATGATTAATCAAAATCAATTATAATCTGAATCAAATTGGACACAGATCTGATAAATGACATCAGATACAAGAAACACACCAGAAATGGACTCAGATATGATAAATGACATAAGATACAAGAAATAGAATAGAAACAAACTACAAAATTGTAACACCAGGGCCAAAACCAACTAGAAAATGTCCGCTTTGGACTTCACGTAACCGTCCTTTACCTCACAAATTTTCTTTTGGGCTCCATGCAAAAATCTCTCACCCAAACTATGTCTACTTACTTGAGGGATCCTAAGGCTTAAAAACCAATTCAAGATCTCATTCGCCAGCGATGTGAGATGTGACAAAAATAATTTTTTGTTAGCATATGGGTAATGTCCAGGTAATACTACATTATGTTATGTGTATCCCTCTTTTTCTTTATCCTTTTGAGTTATTAAAATTTGAACAACTCATGGGTACAAAATGAAAGGCGACCAGGGGGATTTTAACTCAATGGATCAGTTTGAAAGAGAAACGAAGTACAAAAGATGATTTGTTACTATTCAACTCCGGGTATTTTTGCCATTCTACCCTCTTGAGTTGTTAAGTATCAAAATGGGAGACTCAGGGCCCGCTTTTTTGCACCACAATTGGTCAAATTTTATATAACCCTATCCTTTTGCTTTTTCATAACATATATTAATTTACTAAAAGTCAGTTGTTGAACCAAACAATTAAAATGTATATATATATAAAGAAAAAGGAAGTAACGGCAAACTGCATACTTTGGAGGGAGGCCCAAGATGCGGTTTCAAATCTGGCCGAGGTTGATTGTGGCTACCGCTTTCCACATACTTAATGTGATTGCTAGGTTCATTCTCAACCAATGCTGAAGATCCCTCATTAAAACCATTCTCTTCCACGGATTTGTTCTTTGATTGACTTCTTATGGAATAAGATTCCCTATTTTGCACGATATTTGTTTGGAGATCTTGATTCTTTATGTTGAACTGTGTTGCTGCGGCTCGTGCACCAGCAATAGCTGCAGTAAGACTTGATGATTTTTCCGTCATAGATGATTTCTTTTCAGGGACTTGCAAAGAAAGAGATCCAGGCTTCAAAGAAAAAGGATCTCGTGCATCTGGAAGTGGAAATTTTACAGGAAATGGACCTTTAACAGGGGTAAGACCCCTAACTGCGGCTTCATAAATCTATGACAGGTGAAGAAGTCAGTCCCAATTTAGAAAAGCAGAAAGACACAAGTACTGACTTTTCTGAACCATATTTACCTTTTTTTCCAAGTTATAAACACGCTGATACCCACGCATTTCAAATGGGACTAACAATTTCTGCATTTCATTGCATCAAAAGTGGTTCATCAAAATTTTTGATAATTGTGGACAAGTAACATACAGCAGGGTGAAAAAACTCACCTGAGGATTTTCACAAAGCCAGCAAAAATCTGTTTGTCCTTCAAGCCTCACCTGTATGGGAAAATAGCATAGATTGATTAGTCAGCAAAGTCACCATCACTGTGAGATGACATGAAGTTGATAAATCAAAAAACACAAAGATCAGGGAAGTGGGTAGCTCACTCCTTCAGGTAACACTTCCCAGCTTGCAAGTTCTTCACATTTAACACAGCCAACTACATCAACACACCCTGTAAAGTAGACAGAGACATTTCGATATGACAAAATTTTTAGACTTAGAAAAATAAGAAGAAGAGAAAATTGAAGAACTTTCCAAAATAATATCCATTCTAGCTTAATATTGATACTGAAGCCAGGAAGAGTGGTCACCACTTGGCACAATCTCTCAGTTGAAAATAAAAAGACTCTTACATAATTGGATTAATTACCTTACTTTTACCACTCTACTCACATCACACTCAATCCAAGTTTATCTTGGTGCAATGTTTGATTATTTGCACTTTACATGTACATAAGGCACTCAAATGCTACCAAGTGAACTTACTAGTCTTCTGACTAAGGTGTGAATGGATTATTTAAGACAATAAAATTTTAATTTAGCATCTTTTTCCATTTTAGGCACATTATTATGATTTCGGCATACCAGCAACCATAAGGTCTGTTAAGCATGCTTGCTAGATACGCACTTGTTTTGTATTACCTGAAACAGATTCTATTTACAACTAGAGCACAAACAATGTCCACGAAATAGTGTACTTCCTATTATAGTTAAATGATCAAACACTTCTACTTTTGTATATAAAAAACACCGACACATTTAGATTTTCTAATTGTTGTGTACTAGAAGAGAAACGCACAGGGCTCATAATAATTCTGAATACCTAGAAGTCTTGACACAGGATAATGTTCTGGAAACTTGAGATCAGTAATCCCATTCACTGCATAAATTTCCCTGTAAAAGATCTCCATTGCTTTTATGGTATCTTCATCAGGAACCTTGCTTGCAGCATGTATCCAAAGACGACCTTCAAAAACAATTCTGTACGATTCAAACCATCTTTCAACAAGCAGTTGAATTGTTTACTAATGCAAAATTCTAAACTTTCCACTTAACAAAGAATTATTTTAAAAATCCAAACCAAATCACAAAAATCAAATTATGAACACAGTAAAGGAAATAAACACAGAGAGATGAACAAAAAGCTTCACTTGAATGTACAATCAAACAATGTCCACAATCACAAAAGATATGGCGGAGTAAATCACACAACATTAATTCCCACGTGAGAAACAGTGATCATAACAACCTTCACTTAGCTTCAACTGGAACCAATTCACTTCACTTACACTAAATCAACTGAATTGACAACTGCATCTTTTACTATTACTCAAAACTTATTTTCATGGAAAGAACCCAAAAACACTGAAACAAAGGTAAAGAAAACTCAACTGGGTTTGAGATAATTGGCAAAATAATCTCATGAAATCATCTTCGGAGAGCTTTTGTAAAGTAAAGTTTCGTTTTTGATTGATGTGATACCTCTAACAGGAGCAGGCCAAGAGCGGCCTTCAATGCGCTTAATCCCATAAACGAGAAGAGAAGCCCACGGCTGGTGCATCGTCAAACATGGGTTCGTGTAGTTTCCTTGCTTATGTACTCCTCTCATCTCTTTGCGCCCCCAGTTTGTTTCCCGAGAATCACCCAGAAAATTTTGAGAAATTTATTTCCCTTAAAGATCTGATGTTACCTCTTTCGTGAGTCCGACTGTCGAGTGGTAATCAGACGACTCCACGTGCACCTTTCTAAGTTTGGCCAAACAAATTGTTATTGTTTTCCCGAAGGGTTTAAATAGAAAATTGCCTAAGTTGAAATATTTTTACTGTATATAGCAAACCTCGGAGGTTAATGGTCAACCGCCTATAATTTCAAAAAATAGTAAAATACCCTGACTAGGGACTAACGGTGGATGATAATGACATCAGTCAGGATTAGTATATTTTGATCATCACCCTTCCATAAAAAATCAAATATTATTTAACTAAAACAATAATTAAAATCAAGCTTTATACAATTAAAAGATGAAAAGTCGTATAGGAATACGGTGACAATTCGTGTTGGCGTGGGAAAATAAGTTATAACAAAATTTTATTCTATTAACACGATTTATTTGTTATTCATATAAAAAATCTAAATACTAACAAAGTATGATTATTAGTATTCGTGTTAAATACAAATATGAATTGTTAGCACGTTTATGTATCTAACAAGATGTTAGATATGAGTATTGAACGGATGATATGATATCATACGTCAATACGAATAATAGACATGTCATATTCGTATTAAATACAAATATAAATCATTAACATGTTTATGTGTTTAATAAGATTTGTGAATCGATAACTCGTTTATGTGTCTTACAAGATTAATTTGTTTACATGTTTAATACGATTATAATATATTTATATATTTAACACAATTATAACAGGATTGTAACATTTAATATATATATATTTAAGAATAAAAAGAACAAATTAGGGAAAGTTAATGTATCAAAAACTTGTTTGTATTTTTAATTTTTACATATTTTATATTATAAAAATATAATTAGTTTTAATAATTAAAAAATTGTCATCCGTATCAAAAATTAATAATTGTGTCATAAACAAATTCATGTCATAAATAGATTACTGTCAGTAAATAAATTTGTGTCATAAAAGGGTTGAAGACTCTTAACATAAATACAACATGATTATTAAACGGGTTAGATCTTTTTAATATGTACATGATTAAAGTCAATTTTAACACATTAATTTAATATTGTATTAACATGTTTGTCAAAACTTATCACCTATAATTACAAATTTTAATAAAAGTTGTTCAAAAATTAATTTAATAAATTTAATTTACATATTAATGATTTAAAATATATAAATATGATACTTAATCAAATTGTAACATCCAAAGTACTAAGATGATTACTAATTAAATCCACCTAAAATTTTAAAATATTTAAAATCATAACAGAATAGAACACAATAATAAAAATCTATCCCAACCAACACCAATATTCAACATAAAATTCAAAGATTAAACAAGAGAAAATCTTACTGAAAATAAGACACCAAAAAAAAAAAAACCCTATTCGAATTCCATTTATGGCGGCTGCCGCCAAATCTAGGGGCGTAAATATAATATTTTCGAGTAGAGGGGATTCAAGAGTTTTCAAATATTTAAGCTAAATAACATTTAGCTCCTATTAGTTTGGAAGTAAAACCCTAAAATATAAAAACCTCCTGTCACGAACATTTTGGTTCGTTCGCTTCGCATTTCATAGCGGTTGAGGCTGAGCTTCAACAATGGGTCGGAAACTCAAAGATGCAACAACTCTTCTCAGCGAACCACTCGCCGATGAGGCCCCGAACAACCATGAAAGCAGACCCAAGAAGAAGAAGAACAAGCACAAACAGAAAGAAATCGAAGAACAAGATCTGAAACGTAAGCTCGAAGCGGTTGAAACCGACGTTGAAAATGAAAAGAAGGAGAAGAACAAGAAAAAGCACAGGAAGGAGCAAGCAGCTGAAGCTGAAGTAGAAGAAAGCACGGATGAGTATAAGAAGAAAAAGAAGAAGAAACAGAGCAAGGAAGAGGAAGAGAATGGAAAAGAAAGTGAAAACCTTGAAGCAAAACAAGAATCTGAGAAAGAAGTTGATGATGGGAAAGTGGTGGTGAGTGGAAAGGGTGTAGAAGAAGCGAAGTACGTGCCACTGAAATCGTTTGCTGAGTCGAAGCTTCCGGAGAATGTTTTGGATTGCTGCAAGAATTTCAATAGCCCATCTGCAATTCAGTCACACGCTTGGCCTTTCTTATTGAACGGTCGTGATTTTATAGGGATTGCAAAGACTGGTTCGGGTGAGTATTCGTCTGTATTGGATTGGTTTGGTTTGGAATTTTTGTAGGTTGTTGCAGCTTTTATTAATATGGTTTTGTGTGAGCAGGTAAGACATTGGCATTTGGGGTGCCGGCGATTATGCATGTATTGAATAAGCGAAAGGGTAAGTTGGCGAAGAGGGCGAAACCGCTTTGCCTTGTACTCTCACCTACTAGGGAGTTGGCTGACCAAGTATGTATCCATTAAATTTATGTTGTGTTTTTTGATCTAAGCTTTTGCACATGTTATGACTTTACTTGTAGTTTGTAATTTGTTTGTTTAGTTGAGACTTCGTACTTTTATGGAATTAAATTGCAAGTAGGTTCGAGTAATAATATGTCATGGTTGTGGGAGTGTGTACATAGTCATAGAGGCTTTATCTACATTGTGTTAACCATGTTGGAGGTTGCGTGATAATCATATCATTTGTATGCATAGACGAGTACAAATTCTGAGTTGTTTTGCTGGTGGTGCATCGATTTTACTCCAGAAGTAGAGAAACAAGTGGCATTATTTTTTATTAGAGTTTGTGTAGCATATTTATTTTACATGATTTTGTTTACATTATTGTCACATTTCTGCTCCAAAATTTGTGTTATCTTTTACTTGTTCTGTTTATTGATTCAATGAAATTTATTTCTGAAAGACTGATAAAGTATTTGCTTTACCTGCTGGTGGCAGATTTATGATGTTGTGTCCAAAGCCGGGAAACCATGTGGTGTGAATTCAGTTTGTTTGTATGGAGGAACTTCAAAACAACCTCAAATTTCAGCCTTAGAGTCTGGTGTTGTAAGAGATTCTATTTTATCTCACTAATTTTATTTGACCTACCTTTATTCGTTTTTTATTCTTGTTTATTATCTTGTATTTAAAGTTTACATTGATTGATTATCACCTCTTCTTATTTTGTTTTTGTATTTTTACCTCTAAGAATTTTTATTTTTATTTTTAAGATTTGTTTATTTTTGCTTTTCCTGGCCATCTATTTAAGATGCCTCTGAAGTAAAGTTTAATGTCCTAGCTATATGTAATATTTGCCAATCTATTAATCATCCTCGATTTCTTGAAACTACATTTTATTTCCTTTATGCTTCTATGTATTATTTTAGGATGTGATATTTAGCATCTATAATAGGCTAAATTTCTTATTGTTGCCTCTTATATATCACGCTTTTTTTTTTTTTTTACACTCAGGATATTGTAATTGCAACACCTGGCCGTTTGATAGATATGATTNCCTCTTATATATCACGCTTTTTTTTTTTTTTTACACTCAGGATATTGTAATTGCAACACCTGGCCGTTTGATAGATCTGATTGAAATGAATAAGTGTCATCTTATGGAGGTATCTTTTGTGGTAAGCAAACTATCCTCTATACATTTGTTTTTGTTAACTATTATCTCTTATTTTATTGAATGTGATGATCAGTTGGTGATTATTTTGTTAAAAGATTTTGATATTCATCGGGTATTTAATTGTTATAATTTCATTATTGTGTACTAAAATTGGATTTGGCTTCATGAAGTAACTCAACCAATTTATGGAAAAGCTCACTTCCTTTTCTTATAGAAGAAGGAAAACTCACTTACAATCAGGGTCATCTTTGTAGGCTCTTTGTCCTATGCTGTCATCCGAGTAATGACAATGGAGCATATTGGACTTTGAATTAACATTTTTCATTACAGTAAATAGCTTGTTTAGGAAAACTTACTTGCTTAAGCTGTTAACTGTCGGGTATTTTCCAACACTGCCATGCAAAAATTGGCAACCTTGGACCTCATTGGACTGAAATTTACTTTTTTTACCATATGATATCAATACAAATTCATACCCGATAATGCATTGAGGGAAAAAAAGAACAAAAGAAAAGAAAACCAGTTTTGCATTGGACGTGGTTATGTGAACTCTCTTAGGGATGTTTGAAAAGGATAACAATACTATTTCCTTAGATGAGATAGGTGTTCGCTTTATATTAATGTGTATATTTGTTGCATTTCAGTTTCCCAACAAAAATTTTCAATAATTTTCTGTAGGTCCTAGATGAAGCAGATCGAATGCTTGATATGGGATTTGAAGAGCCAGTCCGCCTTATATTGAGCAAGATATCATCTGGTATTTGGTTTAATATTGATGTTCGTTATTCTTTGTAATTCTATAAGTGATAATTCCTTTTTAGCACTCGAACCATCTTCTATTCTATTATTTCTTGAATCAAGCTGTATTGCCACAGACAACACAAAGCCTACTTATGATGTCCGAGTCTTGAGTGAAAAGGAAATGAAAATACTCTACAAGTAACTAAAATCATTCTTGAATGAGAGAGCCAGTTTACAGAAACTAAGCATTAAACCAAACAAATCTTAAACAATATAGTAAATAAAAACAGTTTGGTGCCACTTTTATATGGCCCTTTAGAAAAAATCCTTTATGTGATGAATTATGCAGAAAACTATATTCACAAGTACAAAATCTTTATCTGGCTATATCTTATCTAAGCCTTTGAATATTGTTTCTTATAATCTCATTTCAATCTGATTTTGTTCCAACTTGATCATGTCCTGGTGGACAATCACTTGGCTTATGGATCTCTTAAATATGTGCAGCTCGCCAGATGGTAATGTTTAGTGCTACATGGCCTATAGAAGTTCATAAATTAGCCGAGGAATATATGGATTCTAATCCGGTTAAGGTGGGGATCTTTAATTATATTGATCTTTCTATTGTTTGCTATCTTGCCACAGAAAAATAAATTGGATTTGATTCAGGTGGTAGTAGGTTCGGAGGATTTGGCTGCCAACCATGATGTTATGCAGATTGTTGAGGTTAGGTTTGCAACATGGAATATCTGTTTAACAATCTAATTTTATGTTTTAATTCATATTAAATTCTTGTGTGGGCAACACCTATTGGAAAAATGCAGGTCTTGGATGATCGTTCACGTGATCAGCGCTTGGTTGCTTTGTTGGAAAAATATCACAAATCTCAAAGGTGTTGGTTCAAAATTTTCTCTTTATGCATGCTTTAATGTGTCTGATGTATTTGGGACGTCTTTCATGTCTTCTGGTGATTTAAATTTATATCAAAATTAAAAAAATTGAAACTTCCTTGCTTAATGTGCCATAGGGAGGATACTTTTTAAAGTAAATGAGTTGAATTTTTACTGAGACATGCCTTAATGTGTTCAATATATTTGGGATTTCTTGCATGGCTTTTAGTAGTTTGTTATATATCAAAAAAATAAAAATTGAAAGATTGTGCTAAATATTATGCTATGCAAAGGATTGAGTGTTGAAGTAAATTAGTTAAAAAAACTGGATGTTGGTATTGTCAGCATGAAATTCTGTTTTCAAATGCCCAGCATACTTTTTCTTTAAGGGCGNCACTTGCCATATATATATATATATATCTACCAGAGTTTTAGATTTTAGAAGTTAATGTTGTCCTTGTGCCTCATGGAAAGGATAACCTTGGATACTTTTACCCTATACATAAAAAGAAGAGAATTTTCTTTAAATTTGTTGATGTTGTCCTTTTATATCTGATGCTCTCACATTGTGCTGATAGAGACTTTATTACTCATTATCAGAAACAGAGTATTAGTTTTTGCCTTGTACCAGTTGGAAGCTGATCGTCTTGAAAATATGCTGCGNGACAGTGGTTGGAAGGTTGTTGCCATACATGGTAAGAAAGCACAACATGAACGTACTAAGTCACTATCATTATTCAAGCAGGGAACCTGTCCTTTGATGGTATGTGCTGCAACTCTGTATTTTGAGTATGCTTTATCTGAAAAGCAGTATTCTGATTACAGTTATGGAAGTACAGTAGTGCTATACCCAATGGTTAGGTGTAATATTGAGTTTCACGGTTTAGACATCTTCTATGTATGTGTACATTATATGTGAATATTAACTTACTCAATATATCTGCAGGTTGCTACTGATGTGGCTGCTCGTGGACTAGATATTCCAGATGTTGAGGTAGTTATCAACTATTCTTTTCCTCTCACCACGGAGGATTATGTTCACAGAATAGGACGGACTGGTCGGGCTGGTAAAAAGGGTGTCTCTCACACGTTCTTCACACATCACAATAAGGTAGCTTCTGAAACTCTTATAATATTGTTGCTTGTACTCCATAGCTCAACTGATATATTGATGTATAAGCCAAATATCTTTTAACTAGTGATGATGCAATTTCAGGCACTTTCTGGGGAGCTAGTGAATGTTCTCAGAGAAGCAGGGCAAGTTGTGCCAGATGCTCTTATGAAATTCGGTACTCACGTAAAGAAAAAGGTGTGTATTTCTATCATTCTTTACACACACAAAAATACGTTTGCATGTGTCTCTTGGAAATATGTTTGAGAGTCTGTTGTGTACTTGCCTGTGAGCATGCAAGCTCTGCTTCTCTTGATGACAAGTTGAAGACATCTTTGAACTATATAGGCTCTTAAATATGGCATCTGACCATTCATTTTGAACCTTGAATAGTTTACCAGTTCGGCCTGTTAATGTTCCTCTGTCTCGTTGCAATGCAGGAGTCCAAGCTTTATGGGGCTCACTTCAGAGAAATTTCAGCAGATGCTCCAAAGGCTAAGAAAATAACATTTGATAACTCAGACGAAGACTAAATCACGTCGCCCCTGAAACTCATGTAGGCCTAGCAGAAGGTTGGAGTTGGTTACTGAAATTAGAAAACAAATTTTGATTTGCTTTTTCCTTTTTAAAATAGATTTTCCTCTTCCTCCATACACTAGCAAGGTCGATGTCGAACCTGCATCAACAGCAGCAAAATTTTTCGTATCAATGACTTTATGCGATATTTCTTAGCTACATAAAAAATAACTTGTATAAGTCATCTCTTGTACTATCTTCTTATTATGAGCAATATGGTGCATACATACTTTATGGACAGTGTTAGTAAAGATGGAAAAATGGTCTATCTATATGTAGGACTTGGGCTAACATTATTTATATTTGTATGTTCTTTGTACCGTTATGATTGGACTATGTATCATATCATTTTCTTTAATGTCTTTTATTCTCTTTTTCTTCAACTTATATCATACATTAGCAATGTTAGCTTCAAGAACATTTGAAGCGCTTTTACGACTGCAACTGCCATCTAGCTTGCTTGTAGGAACGATGTACTATGATAGGGTGTGGAGATTGTTGATATCGACCTTAAATACAATGAAGAAGGATCCAATGTAGTAAAGTTAAAAGCGCTAACAGGGTTGCCAAATGCAGATATGTTTTAAGTTGATAGAAATTTTGAGTTTAAAATTACTACACTTGGAGGTTGCAAGTCCATTGGCTTGTTGCACGTCGTTCTCTATTGTACTTAAAAGGTAAATATCAACAATCTTCACTCTCTACCATGGTAAATTGTTGCTACAAAGAAGCGTGATGGCAGTTAAGTTGGAACACGTCCCGATGTTTTTGAAGCTTATATTGATAAGCTTTATGCATGACGGAAGCTAAAGGAAGAAATAAAAATAAGAAGGCATTAAAGAAAATGATATAACTCGTAAGCCGATCATAATAGGACAAAGAACATATAAAATATCAATATTTTGGTATGCTATGATATTCTAATAAGAAGTACAACATTTTGAAAATACGAAACAATGTTTCTTGTGGATGACACAAAATCTGTGTCCTGTCCAATGCCACTTTATAGTGAATTGAGGAATCTCAATTGTGCAACTAATTCTACTATCTTTAGCTAAATTTACTCTAGGGTTGTCGAAGGTTGTAATGTGTTGCAATTTCTTTTTCTATTATTAGGCAATTAGCTAGATTCTATTTTTTGTTAGCTTACGTTAATAACATTTATGGAAAGACAAAACTTCCACATACCATATCAAGGTATGCAATTGAAATTACAGCAAGTAAAAGTTAAATAACTATTATTAAGTGAAAATTTGAATAACACCTTAAAACTCATATATTTTAGATTGGGTTGTACTAATACACATATAAATTTTGTTGTACAGAGTAGTTTATTTAATTATTATTATTATTTCTTTTCACAATAAATCTTATGTACTGTATAGTATGATTTTTAAACTGATTATGTGGTACGTGGGTGTCACAT
>JANKKB010007953.1:0-20907 GCA_026225775.1 Bursera palmeri
CATCTTATTGATCGTCATATTTCTAATCTTATAATATTCATCAAATATTTCTTCAAGTTCTGAAATTCAATGTTAAGTATAGTAACTTTAAGGTCAAAATTCAGTCTATCAACCATATTATCAATATACTTGTCTAATAAAATTTATCATACATATACATTTATTTTCTCTTTGTTTTAGTAGTTTTTTTTTTTATGAATGCATACGTGGTATAATTTTATTAATTAGATAGATTTATGAATAACTTGCATGTTTATCCTCTAAAACATTTTCTTACATACCAAATATAATTTCTTTTTTAATTGTAGAATACAGTCATCAAATATATCTTAGATTTTTTTTTCATCCAAATATAGTTTTCAAGAAATTAAAAAAAAAAAGATAAAAACTAAAGGGGTGATATAAAAAATAATCACCCATTTAAAAAATTTAAAAATAAAGACTACAATCTAACAAACCGATATGGTTTTTTGTTGTATAACACTAAAAACCAACTCAAGAGTCCAAAAAAGAATTATTGAGTATTAGAGATAAAAAATAAATAAAAATTATTTGGTATAGATTTATAGTCATGACATCTAAATTTTTTAGCACGTGATCAATTTTTTGAAAACCTCCTCTAATTTTGATTATTCTTTCTAAGAATCATAGTAGTTTTTAGGACATTTTTATTTATATTTGTTGAGATTTAAATAAAGATATATTATATCATCTAATTTTCTAAAATTATTAAATACCCCATTTATCATTTATGTACCATGAGGTAACTTTTAAAGGATAAACAAAATAAAATATCTAATTTAACCGAAATACCATGTCAAGTGATTTGCTAGTACTGTTCAAAAATATTAAATTAGATAAAAATTAATTCAAAAATAGAACTAATATTATGAATGTAGAAGATATAGTTGGGGAACTTTCCAGATACTTGTAATCTGTAGTAACTAACAGTTTCTAGTATTTTATTATTTTATAATCATAAGTAATTCTTTTTAATTATATATATTAATATATTTTTAAATTAAAAATAAATAGAAAATTTGTCGTCTATGCAAATTACAAGTACACACGCTTTCGCAAGCTGTTAAACTCAGCTCTTAACTCGAAGTGCACATAAATTCATGCATCCTCTTCTTGCTTAGATTTGTTCAGATCTCTACTCTAAAACCTTCTTTTCTCTTTCTCTTCCGGCAACGATGTCTACACCCGCCAAGAAGAGGCTTATGAGGGACTTCAAGAGGCTCCAGCAGGACCCACCTGCCGGAATCAGTGGAGCCCCTCAGGACAACAACATCATGCTTTGGAACGCTGTTATTTTTGGGTACTTTTTCTCTCTTCTTTCTGTCTTCCGTGGTTTTTTCTGTTTCCTTTTGCGTTTTGTTTCTGATTTGTTTTTTATGGGTTTTCTTTTGTAGGCCTGATGATACACCTTGGGATGGAGGTAGGTGTTTCATTTAATTTAATTTATGTGTCTCTGGTAGATTTTTTTTTTTTTTTGGATTTTTGATTAATTGTGGTTGTAAATTTTGTTAAATTTGTTTTTTGTTTAACATATAAAGATTTTTTTGCTGATTTCTTTTTTTTTTTCTTTTTATTATGCTGATATATAATTAATTAATTCGTTGTTTATGCTGTTGGTGTGGATGGAACTTGTTGAATTAGGTGATAATTTATGCTTTGGTTTATAATGATAATTATCACAATTTAGTTTTCATTTGCTCGTTTATGCAACGGGGTTTTATTTCTTTCATCCTGATAAAAGCATTAGGGTTTGGTTTCAAAATCTTGTTTTGTTTTAATCACTTTCTTTCTTTCATTTTTTGTTTTTTAATTTGTCAATTTCGGTTTTCTTGAATTCTATTAGGAATGGTACATGATTGATTTCTTTTTTATTCATCACATGATTTGGCCGGACAAGCCATTAACTTTAGCTAAATGAGTTATTTTGTAATGAGATGTTTCCAATGACTTTTTTCTGGTAATTTTTTGTCATCTTGTTTTAGTTAGGATGGATTCATGGTGGAAAAGTATGAAAGATAATTCTTTAGAGCAAGCTTATGGCTCATACTTTGTTACTGGCCCAATAACTTTGATGGGCCAGAAATCACCACCGGATTTATTGATTAGTCAAACCTGAGCATTATGGAATGGTGGTTTTTGGTTGTCAACATTAACTGGTCGGCAAGCCCTAATCTTGTCAATGACTTATATATGAAAAATAGGGGTGAAAGCCTATAACCATGGCTAATGTTGATATGCCTTGCAAATTTCAAAACAAAATTTTTATGAGATCGGTGTGTCTGGTTGTTGAATTCAATGTTTTAAACTACTTGATATAAATCGAGACACTTCAATGCTTTATAAATCACTTAAATTGAAATGGTTGGATGAGATAGAGTTAAAATTGAGGTACAGATGTTAAAATAGAATAAATCTCTTAAAACTCATAGATTTGAGACTTGAAGATTCAACTTGACCACCGTTATCATTATTATTATTATTTTCTATATCTTCTAAATATCCTTCTTTTGAATGTATTCTTATTATTTCTTGCCATGTTTCATGGAAGTATTTTCTTGAACTTTCTCAGGCACGTTCAAGTTGACTCTGCAGTTTACTGAGGATTATCCAAATAAACCTCCTACAGTTCGGTTCGTCTCACGGATGTTTCACCCAAATAGTATGTCTTTATCTTTTTAATTCTTTTTTGATGGTTCTTAATTACTGATAATGTTGCTGTTATTGGTTAATCCCTTAAAATTTGGTGATTGGTCGATTGCTTGGGCTCTTCAGTTTATATTGTCATGCTGATTGGATTGTTTTGCTTTTATTTCTGACTCTGTGTCAATGGATTTGATCAGTCTATGCAGATGGAAGCATTTGCTTGGATATTTTACAAAATCAATGGAGTCCAATTTATGATGTTGCAGCTATACTGACATCTATCCAGGTGCAATTCCTTCTACTTTTTTTTCTCTTTTCTTGTTAATGGTAAAAAGATTTTGTTTCTTGTTAATTACTGATTGAGCTTGGCTTTTTTCTCTGCTGAATTTCATATACTTAACTTAAGTTATTAAGAACTTGCAAGCAATGTCCTCTTTTGGTTATTGGTTAAAAGAGAGGAGATAATGGGACACTAACACATGCTTCAAGGTTTCCTATTGTTTTTCCCCTATTCTTTATTTTCTGATTTTATCCGGTTTAATGGGGATGAGGAGATAGTTTGATTGATGTTCTCAAACTTAGTTGTACCCATGGTGTCAGTGACTGAATATATCTCAGAGAATTTCATGATCCTGACAAGATACTAAGAGCTTTATAAGCAGAAGGGCTTTTGTTGGCCTACAAGTCTGTAATATGAAGGCTTAGTTTTGTCGTAACATAGATATCTTAATTTTCTAAGTTTTAAGATATTGTCCAAAATACTTTTAAGATATAAGCAAATTTTTTGAAAGAATTGATGTGAAATGTATTCCATTGTACTCTTGTCATTTTTATAAACAAAAATTAAACCTTGAGGAAGTTGCTTTCTGTCAGTGCCAACTTAATCAAAGACTAACACTAATTGCAACATCTAACCCGAAGAACATTCACCCTTTGACGTAGGACAGTCAGATAGAAATAGTTTAGAAAAAGCAACGGTGAAATAGGGAGAAAGGGAAGGTAAATTAGAAGAATAAGAAATGGTAGCATATTAGAAGAACCAGAGAGAAATAGGGGGAAAATCCAATATTAATTTATCAATAACCCATCAAAGTCTACTTGGAATAAAATAAAAGCCCCTCATTTTTCATTGGCCAAAACCTAATTAATCAGGAAATAAAAGATATATGTTTATGAAGAAATAAAATCTTGTCTAAACAATAAATTTAAATTTAGAAAAATAAATCAAGTAAAACAAGTAATGAAATACTTAAATGTTTGAAATAGATTACTTCCTAAAAAACTATTAGAACATAGATTTTAGATTTTATCCCCAAAAATTACTAAAACATAGATTTTAGCCTCAATAACTGGTGAAACATGGATTTTAGATTCTAGATTCTTCATCACTATTTTTCAAGGGTTTAAGCTGAGCTGTAAGTGAGCTATGCTTGTGAGATTCTTCTTCCATGTAGCTTTATAACAGCTGGTTGTTTCGTCCTAAATTAAGTATATTTTTGTATTGTGCCTTTTTTTTTTGGGGGGGTGCGAATAAGAAAGAATGTCATACAAAAAGTCCCTTTTCTGGATTCTGTTGTTTTCTTCGGATTCCTTTTAGCAGTATGTGATTGCTTGCCTCAGTCTTCTTTATTCTTTGACATAGAAAGGAAGAAAAAATGCTATGTTGTTTGATATTTAGAAATTTGAAGTAACAAGTTTGAGCCTGTTTTCTACTGTTTTAATGGACTAGATATCAATGAATTTGCTCTTTTGCCTTATCAAGGCCAAAACTAAATATTTAGAAATTGCTAGTTGTTTGGTTATCCTGAGTTCAAAGAACAAACCTAAAGATTTGCATTTGCTGCAAAATTCTTGCATATAGACTGATATGACCAAGTCATTGAGTTCTGTCTTACTTGGATGTAGAACAGATAAACCTGTAAATTTTCGTTGACAGATTTATGCATTGGGCTGAAATCATATGATATTCCTGTAATTTTTCAACTTTTGGATTGAAATTATGAGATACTTCTATAATTTGTCTTCTTCTTTTTTTCATATTTTCTTCGTCAGTCTAGGATGAGGCATCAGGCAAATTTGGTTGCCAGTGGGAAACATGTCTTTTATTTAGTTCAGTTTTTAATGTCATCACTCATTTGTGGATCTCTTTGCATTGATAAACTGGTTGAGCGAGTTTGCATTCTCATCTTTCTTTTATATCTGCTTTGATGGAGAACTTGGTCAAAAAACCAATAAGGGAAGGAAAATAAAAGAGGAAAGGAAAGAAAAAAAGGGAGAAGTAATAGACTAGAGAAAGATAGTGAAATAGATAGAGAAATAGAAATAAAGATAAGAGAAGAAGGAGGGGAAAGATAAAGAGATAATTAGAAGGAGAAACTATTTTTGTTAATTTATATTCCGAGCCTACAAAATATAATGACGAAAGCCCTTTCTATAGTGGCCAAAAAACCTAATAACTAGGAAAACAACCTTAACTAGGAAACAAATATTTATTTAATTAATTCTAAATCCTAATTGAATTAGGAAAAAAAACACAATTCCATTAAAAAACAAAATTTCTAAAAAAATTTAAAATATCTAATTGGTTCTTCATCAGCATTGTATGGAAAATGGGTGAAATGTTGCACTTGTGGCATTTTCTATAGTTTTTTGGGATCCCTTTTTTTTAGTTTGACATCTGCATTGCGGCTATATTAAAGCACCTTCAGTATTTTGTCACCCTTTTGGAAATGAAGCATGGCTTTTTATGGTCCTTTTTTTTTTTTCCTTACAGCTTGCAACTTAATTGAAAATTGTAAGTTTTGAGCATGTTATGACCCTTCTTTGGTTTTCCTTCAAAGTTTGTAAGCTAATCAGTGGGAGAGATCTTGATCACTACTCACCTTTTTGTATGTTTATATAGAGAGAGTGGCACAAAAGATTGATATGGTCAATAGCATTTTGTTGGAATTAAGGCTTAGTTGAGTTGAGTTGCGAGTTGTAACATTGCTAAATGTCCAGGACTTAATTTTTTCCCTTGTTTAGTAATTACTTTTGGAGCATTATAGGTCTGTTTTGATTTAGGTAAGTTTCATTACTGTATTGACTTTTGGAGGTGCAGAAGGAGCTTTAGGCTGAGGTCTATATGAAACCCCGGGCTAGTAGAAAATTAATTGAGCTTGTGTATATTTCTTTTTAAATGCTTGAATTCAAGAGTTGGCAATCTTAATTCCATCACCTTGCAGCTCGTGCTGTTGACCATAGTTCAAGAACCTAGTTATTATCGTGAATATTTATATCCCCGTATCTACAATGCTGTCTACATGCTTATTATTAGGTTCCATTCTTCTACCTTATCTGGGGAGTTCATGACTATGTATATTTTCCTTGTCTCTTCAAATTGAAATTAGTCTTATAACTAAGTCATAGATTCCTTAATATGATATCCTATATCAGTTTTCATGGTTTCAAACTGGTGGATTGTGAAGTTATTGCTTGGTTTAATTGGTGACCACAGGGTTGGGTTGAGTGGCTATGATCCTTGGTTTCAACCTAAAGGTCAGTGGTTTAAAACCTTGGCACGTGGATATTATATCTTACAACTTTCCTGACCATGAAATTTGTGAAGATTCTAGAGTCTGAAAGTAAGTGTCTCGTTTAGAACTCAAAAAACCTGCCGGGAAAGTTGAGAGAGTTAATTCCTAATATAGCTTTCAAAGGGGTTATTTCATGCTTGTCAATTTTGCGTTTGCATGTGATACATTATTTGACAACTAAAGAAAATGTTTGTGGATTGTTTAAATGACACTAACTTAGCAATTGTTTTATCTGTTAACCAGTCCCTGCTTTGTGATCCCAATCCAAACTCCCCTGCAAACTCAGAAGCAGCCCGCATGTTTAGTGAGAATAAGCGAGAATATAACCGAAGAGTGCGGGAGATAGTGGAGCAGAGCTGGACAGCTGACTAAGAGCCTAATGAAAGCACCAGTAACTTACACTTTGGAAATGGAAAACGGAAAGTTGTGCTGGTGGTCTGAGAGCCTGTTTCCTGGACTTTGTTGGATAGCTGCGAACTCTATAATCTTCTTGTGTGCATTGTTCTCACTTGTCAGGGGATTCTTTTATTGATATGATTTCTGCCTTCGAGATAGCTCTGGATGAACCCCTTGTTGATTTCTCAATGTTATTACTGATTCTTCTATGAATCATCTTTCATGTAACTGTAATTTCTTTTGTAGCCTCTGTATAGGAGCATTGTTTCTGTAGTAAGGCCCTGGACGATATACCTCTCAGAGAAGAAAACAGAGAAGCTCTTATACTGGAATTCTATTTAGTGGGATTTCAGATTTCATGAATCACTGTTTAGGAACTATGATTTTACATTATATTTAATGAAATATGCTTGTTTGCTTGTATGGATGCTCTTGTAGATATGATGTTGGATGCCATGTAATTACTTCTGATGGTGTTAAGAAAATTCTCTGTTTACTTGTTGACAGAAAAAAAATGTATTTCCTAGGATGGCAACGTGCATGCAGAACCACAATGTATTTGGACCCAGCTATGGACAGAGAAAGGCTAAAAGTGAGCAAGCGCGTCTCTTCATTTTGGCTGGTTATGTCAGTTTAAAATTTGAGTTTTGACGTGACATATTGTTTCATTGAGACTTTGGTATGCATGACAGCCTGTATAGTGGCTTGACTTGCTATTGTGAAAGGAAATCCGGCTAGGAATTTGCTTAGATTGAGTTACGTATGTTTGGTTATAAATTGCGTATTAAGATTAAAATGAAAAGTAAGTTTATGTCCTTTTTTTAAGAATTGAAAATGTGTTTGATATCATTTTTTTTTTTCATTTGATGTGTTTTAAAGTTATAATGTTTAAAAGTATAGAATGGTTTTCTCTTGTTTTCGTCAAATTTATTTTTAGTGCATTGAAGGCATTGTAATTTGTGACTTCATAAATGCTTTTTATATTTCAAAATGAAATGTATAAAAAACAAACAGGTTTTAATGATGAAATTGGTACAACACTAGGAAATTAGAATGAAGATGAACAGACAGTTCCTGCCAAAAAAAAAGGGGGCAAGAGACACTGGACAGTAATGGAAGCAGAAAACATAACCTCATTGGGGTGTTAAAAGATTTTATCTACCATGCAAAAATCTGAAGCAGAAACATAAGCAATTAAGGGATACACATGATCTGCGACCATTGATCAACATATCATTCAGGGAGTACAGATTGCAACTCTGAAGGATTAGAGACAAGCATCACTCAGGACTAACAGTAGTTGGTGATTGCAAAGCTTTCTTTCTCTGGAAATTGGTATGGACAATTGATTTTATCCTGCAACTGCTAGTTGGTTGTCAAAATAACTACAATACTAAATTGGAAGGATAGTAAGCCTTTCAGGCATGACTACTGTGCAGGAAGCAACGAGTACCAGTTAAAAAAGCTCAAGAATGTTTGTATTGCACTCAAGAAAGTTGCTTTCCTTTCCTTTCCTTTTTGTCACTGCCACATCCTGCAATCCAAAAGATATTATTGTTTAAATCACTGTATATATCGTAATTAGCAAGATGGAAAACCAGAGATTCTAACTTTATAACAGGTTTTGTAGTTTTATTCTGATGGAAAGATACAAGGTACGGTCGTATCACAAATGACTTGGATTATAGATTTGTTACACAGAATTTGATCATTCAGGTCTGTATTTAAGGAAAGTGGGATATAGAAGCATATGAACCTGAATATTGCTGCTAGTGAATGGAGACATGTCGGTGTGAAGGTGAGGCTGGAGACCCTTCACTGCTCTGGGAGTCTCCTCGCCATGCTTCCTGAACTTGAGCAGCAAACTGCAAGTTCCACAGGACATCTTCAACGGAAGGTCTTTCCAGTGGGTCCTTAAGCAGACACCTTACACTTATTTCCATCATTGTCTTCAATGATTGATCTACACATCCACTTTTAACTGCCGGATCAACCACACTCCTTCGAGCTGCTTCATCGGATGCAAGAGAGGCTTGTAACTGCATAATATGTAGAAAGATGCTATTAGGCATATCTAATACAAGAATATCTATTTCCTTCCTTACAAGCATAATATGCATTCAAAGGTGGCAATATTATAAAATTATGTTCAGAAATCAAAATATGTGTTTTGACAACACTCATGGAGATGAAAGACATTCTGTGCAGCAACAGCCATGCTAATTTTGTGTGTATGGTCAAATTTTATATAACTACCTCAAGGGAACTAGTATACTCTGGACAAGAGTGACAAACCAGAAGTTATGACAAAATAAGGAAAACTATCATTGTGGTTAGCTGTATGGCGAACAAATGCATTAAAATTTTAGCATCAAATTTTACCACTATCTGAATTCTTTAGATGAGGATAAAATAAAGGAAAATTATCATGAATGATTTTTGAAAGAAAATATAATTAAAAAAAAAAAATCAGAATCACCATTACCAGATCTTTAAAAGCATCCACTTCCTTCCTGGATTTTGTTGGCTTCCCCACAATTATTTCCAGTAAAATTAACCCAAAGTCATAAACGTCAATCTTATCTTCCTGTTTCACCCTGCCAAGAAACATGGTTCTGAGAGAACATTCCAATGAAAACAGTACATATAAATGGATATGAGAGTCCCAATAGCTCAAGATCACATTTGGATTGCTTTCTGAGGAATGGAATAACTTAAAGAGTACAGAGTATGAATAAAGAGTTGAAAATAATCTTCACTAATTTCCACATAGCAGTAAATCTTTTTTGCAGTATCATAGACATCCATCTCGAACTACTATTAATGCAATTATAGTTGCTCAGAGGCCTTGAAGGATTTCAGTTTGAAATATTTACATACCCTTTACTAATGCTAGGATCTAAGGATCCAACCGAAGGAATTCCCTGACCAGCCTGCAAGGATGAGCATTGTAGTTACAACTCAAAGTGCTTGGTCCACATAAAAGAATAAATAGTCCAATGAAATGAAAGATTTCTTTTTCATACCTTTCCTGTACTGTTTGCTAATAAAGGTAAGTTATAACTGCTAATTTTTGCAACAAAGTTTTGATCTAATAGAATGTCTGTTGTTTTCAGATTGTTTGAATATACACCTGGCACGATCCCTGTATGCAAAAACTGGATGCCCTTTGCAATCCCTATTGCAGCGGCTATACGTTGTGTCCAAGTAAGAGTGTGTTGCGCATTTTCCTCTGCAAATAAAATGAAAGACATTGGAGTTAACCACATCATAAAGGTTCAATGTAAATAAAATTCTGGATACAGGACATAAAACAGACTTCTTTGCTTCTTTCCACTATGTAGCATTTTCCTGGTTTCTGTGATTCATTGCAAAAATCATCTCTTACTTTAAGAGAAACTGATTTACACAGATGATCAAGATTCAGATTGTTGCAACAACTAACAAGTTATGAACTCATCTAGAGGTGACTCTGATAAGTAGCCTTATAGGAGAAAGGAGTCGAATAGAGTGATTTTTATATCCTCTATCCTGAGAAACCAAGTAAATTTTTTGTGGATTACCAGATATCCAGCTCCTTAGTGTGCCATTTGGAACATATTCAAAGATTAGAAATATTCTGCTGACACTCGAATCATCCAAGTAGCACTCGAAGCAGTGTCCAAGAGCACTGACCAAATGGCGATGTCTGAGTTTTGATATTAGCTCAATATGGTGCATAAAGTTTCGAGTACTGTGGCTCTTTTTCATTTTAAGGCATCTAATAGCAACAAGGGAACCATCCTTCAGCTTACCCCTGTACATCTGGAAGCATAAAACGTGTAATATTCAGAGAATAAAGCAAGAACTATTTTTTTCCCATTTTTTGAGTGGGAAATTGTATAGGGAACTTGAAATCAGTTATATCCGGTTACATGGAATGAATGCAAAGGATTCATATAGAGAGTTCGATGTTAAAGTGGGTTATATAAGAATATTGAAGCCTATTTCCTTGAGCAAATACTGGAGACCCTATCGTACCTATCACTGCAAAGCAATCACTCTCATGCTAGGAAAACAAAAGGAAATTATCATGTGCTGATGCAAGATGAAAGTTACTACAAGATATAAATTAAACCAGATTTGCATACCTGTCCTTGAGAACCTTCACCCATGAAAGCGGATGTTTCAAAGTTGTTCGTGGCCTCCTCAAGCTCTTCCAAGGAAAAGGTTCGATAGGCTGGAAGGCCAAGTGCTCCCAGCTTCATTGTTTGAGATATATACCCTTTAGATGAGGTGAAGAATCATATTGTAAGATTATGTGGAGTATTGGAACCATTGCTTGACTGAATTCAGAGTTAGGTACACTTCTGTCCTATATTTTCCCAAATTTTAGAGGCTTAGCTACATAATGTATAGCAACTTAGCAATTCTATATCAAACTAGAGATTAACTATCTCAAACATAACAATGCTTTTAATGATTCAAGAAGTTCATTTAATTCGACAGAACAACACAATTATCACCCTCATATTGAATATCTAACCCAGAAATTAACTGGTTAGAAGTTGGGGCTAGAATTTGGATGTGCTAAATGATCTATTTTACAACTGAACAAGCATTTAAGATCATTTTCAGGCCTTTGTGACCTCACACACGCATAAACATATTATCAAATCTTACAAACACTCATAGTTGTGCAGATTCATACTCATTTTCACACACAAACAGGGCATGAGGGAAGATAGAGGGAGATGAAACCTTACTTGCATCCGTGAGCAACTTTGAGGTATAAACAGTTGAAGCATTCTCTGAAATTAATCTTGTTACAGGCTTCTTGACTGTCCTCTTGGCATGAACTCTCCTAACAAGAAAGAAAACCAGTCCAACAAGAGCAATACCTCCAATAATGCCTGCAGTTATACTCAATGCAAGAACTGCTTTGGAGACATGATTCTGTTTCTTTTTCTGAGGTAAGATTCCCACAGCTAAAGCCTCGTTCTGGCAGAAGGAAAATGGATGTTGATTTCCTTTTCTACTAGCTAGACAGTTCCTAGAATACAGGACGACCTTTTTCTTAGAGCCTGAAACTAGACAATCTGGTAAGTCACCAGTCAAAAGATTTGAGGACAAATCCACAAATTCAAGTTCATCATTACAAGAAAGATTGTTGAAAAGCTTCCCGGTGAGTTTGTTGTCAGCAATATTCAAATAAGTGATTGTAGGAAGGGACAACAGTGATGAAGGGAATGGGCCAATGAATCTATTTAAAGAGAGATCTAGTGTCTGAAGCTGATAATAGGAACTCACTTCAGAAGGTATGGCAGACCTAAACCTGTTTTTGCTCAATACCAGCGTAAGCAGCTTATTACCAAGCTTAGGAAACTGAGGTCCGAAAGCATTATCTTCCAAGTCAAGCACTTGAAGGTATGTCAAACTACTCAAATCAGGAACTTCTCCATAGAAGTGGTTATGTGCGAGTGCAAGAACTCTAAGATTGTCCAAATTACTCAATGAATTTGGCAAAGTTCCATTAAATAAATTCTTCCTCAAACTCAAAACAGCCAAAACTGGTAGTGTCCCGAACCAGTCTGGTAGCCGACCAGAAAGCATGTTTTCATCAAGTATGAGTGTCTGGAGAGTATTTAAAGACGAAAGCTCCAAAGGAATGGAACCATACAAGAAATTTGAGCTGATATTAAGTATTTCAAGTGACGATAAGCGTGTAATTTTACCAGGTAACCGGCCCCATAAACCAAGAGAAACCAATGTGAGGACTTTCAGTTCTGGAAGCTTAACCAGGGTTGTTACAAAGGAATCCATGGAAAAATTCAAAGGTAACATACGAGCTCCCTTGTTCCCAATAATATGAAGCTGTGTTATGCTTTCTTCATAGCATACCACAGTCAAAGATGAACTTGGTTCGATGTTGCAGAACTCTGTGCTGCTATTCCAGCTTCTTAAAACGGTTGGGAAGTTCAAAAGCCTCTGAATTCTTAAAAGGGTCTGAGCCTGGGACGATTGTAGTTGCACTGATTGATTGATTTGAGCCAAAACGAAAACAAGAACAAGAATTACAGAATGGCTGAATCCTTTTGCCATCACCGCTTAAAGAAAGAGCACCAGAGAACAAACGCAGAAGATAATAGAACTTTTGAGCCGTATAAGAAGTGTCTTAAGTTTCTAGCTTCTCAATTACTGAAGCTGATATTCCCAAGACTGACAGAAGCTCTGCAACGAAGAATATAGAACAATTTAAACAAATCATAGATAGATATAAAGCAAAATTAGGGGAAATTTATCAATGAAAGGGAAGCAGGACACATCAATTAGGAGTTAATTCAAACTAAATGCAACCTTACCAGACACTGTCCTGAATTTATTTTACCAGCGGTTAATGCTTCATTTTTTAAAATATTTTCAGACTGACACAGATTATGTTTCTTAAAGTTGCAATTCTCTTTATCTCAGAACTGAAAACAGGTTTTCACACTTAATTAAAAGAGAGAGATGGGTTTGCTTCAATGAAAGCTTACCTCTTGAGAAGGTGAATTGAAGCTGATAAGTGTTCTTGAAAGAAAATTTCCTCTTTATAACACTCTACAACCAGCTAATGCAGCCCATTTGAGTTCAAAATTTGTCCTCGATTACCCCTGAGACCTTAAAAGGTCTCTAACACCAACTCAACGCATAATTTAGCTTCCAAATGAAGAAATTCCCTGCCTAGCTCTCAAAAAAAACCAAACCTCAAAAGTAACTAAAACCCAATTCAGATTGACAGTTCCACAGTTCTCAGCAATCACAACCCAACAAGGCAACCCACATCAGCTCTTCAAAAAAGTTTAAAAAAAAAAAAAAAAAGAACTTCAACCCTACAAGTAAATCCTACTGGCTACTGAACTGACACATAAGGGCTATAGCTTATTTCTTTCAGTTTCTATGCAAAAGCCAAGCCGGAGACAATTTAGTGACACGGGTTCCCTTCCTAAGAAGCCAGTCAGCTGCAACAGCCACAGATTTCACACAAAAACTGACCTGGATGTCCACAAACCGACATTCCTCTCTTTGTAGTTTTCTTTATTTTAACTATGTAATGATGGTGGTAAAACTAATGTAATGGTTTCTTTCTTCTTATGTACTGCTATGATTCCTAATTGTTTTTGTGCTTTCTTGCGGTCCAAAGAGATGAAACAAACAAAAGCAAAGCAAAAGAAAGATTCTTGAAGAAACAGAAGTCTTTATTCCTCTCCTATATGCATATTATTATATTCTTTGCTGCATGCAACAAATTTAGTAAACTTAGTTGGAAATATATATATATATATATATATATATATATATATGTATGTATGGGAGAATATTATATTATATGCAATATTGTACGTAGAATGATTTGAGTGTTAAAGATGATGAGTATGGCACAGAGTGAAATGTGAGCTTTCGCTTTCTGGGTCTGGTGAGCTTTGGCTTTCTATGGTGCTTTCACTTTCAATTGTGGGCACCACGTTATTTTCAGACTCACTATTGCTTTTGGCGCCTTTCTTTCTCTTTAAGTCCTCTTTCATTTCATTCTGATATATTTGAGCAATCGCTATGCATCCATTTCACATCCACTAGAGCAATATCGTTTTCTATTTATTTTTTATTTTTTTTAAATGAAAAAGTGCTATTTTTATCCTAAAAAAAATTATAAAAAAAAATTATTTATCTGACAATATTATGAATAGATTTCTTCCTTTTTTGGTATGTCATAACCACTCTTTTTGGTGAGATCTACCTCTTCAAAACCTAATTTGTAAACCATCTTTCGACCCAAATGCAATCTGGATGTCTCAAATAATCAATGAACTACAAGTTTTTTTCTTTATTATTATTGATTTGATTTTAATGGAAACTTGGTTGTATTGCTTCTACTGTTATATTAATTATTAGGAATTTCTCTACATATTGCTTGTACGAAAAATACAAATATAAAACAATAAATATGTTATTTGAGATGTGATATTATTCTTTAATTATTAGATAAAAATACTATTAAATCTTTTTTATTATTTTAAGAATTATTTTAACATCAATCTTTTCATACACTAATCACTTTCAAAATAATCAAAGAATAGATGTTTAGTTTAGAGTAATAATAAAAAGTCAATCGAGATGTAATAGATTAAAATATATATATATATATATATATATCAAACGTATATGATTTTCTAGCATATTCAGATATATAATCATTATACCACATTTTCCACATTTAATTAATTTTGGTGTTATTCATTGGGGGTACTTGAAAGTTATGAAAATGTCTCTTAAATAGTTCAAAGAATAGACTAATTTATGTGTGGTGTGGGCAAGCCTTGTGACATGTCCCTTTTCTAAAGATAATAAATAGTTGTCAATAATTACCAATATCTTATGTATTTCCATCAAATTAATACTATAAACTATCCATGATGTGATATATGAATGGCTACAAATAATAATAATATATTGTAATAATCAGTTGAGCATGATTCTTAGCTAGATTAGGTTAATTTGGTTTTTTTTTTTACTAATAATATCAAACTAATAACATGATACATATATATAAAATAAATCATTAACACAGTGAGAAATCGATATGATAAATAATATGTCACGTAAAATGACAGTGAATAGAAAATTTGAGATAATATTTAGAATGTATAATAATATATATATATATATATATATATTGTAAAAGTAGATAAATTAGAAAATTGAATATGAAGTTTTGGCATGGCAAGAAACAATATTTAATGAAGAGCATTATTAGTGGGTTGATGGAGCAATTAATAACAGAGGTTTTTATGAAGTTAAAACACTGATTAAGCTATGCAACCCTCTGATGCATCCACCAAACTGAGAAAAATTAATGAAGAGAAAAAAAAATTATTTATYGAGGAATAAAAAATAGAAGTCTTGGCAAATTGCGAAAATGCATGTGGGATGATGAATTTTGGTTTGAAAAAGTGATGCCAAATTGTCTGAAGCACTGAAAACTACAGGTGGCTTCCAATTCATCCATTCCATTATTTCATGCTCTCCAGCCTGACTCTTACTGTACTGTTCTTCTACTTCTCAACATGACAGTGTTTATTTTCATCTTTTATATTGAAAAAATTTCTTCAAGCCATGCTATGCATCTCTCATCACTCAACAGGAATGTTAACCATGGGTTANGAGGAATAAAAAATAGAAGTCTTGGCAAATTGCGAAAATGCATGTGGGATGATGAATTTTGGTTTGAAAAAGTGATGCCAAATTGTCTGAAGCACTGAAAACTACAGGTGGCTTCCAATTCATCCATTCCATTATTTCATGCTCTCCAGCCTGACTCTTACTGTACTGTTCTTCTACTTCTCAACATGACAGTGTTTATTTTCATCTTTTATATTGAAAAAATTTCTTCAAGCCATGCTATGCATCTCTCATCACTCAACAGGAATGTTAACCATGGGTTANTCCATTCCATTATTTCATGCTCTCCAGCCTGACTCTTACTGTACTGTTCTTCTACTTCTCAACATGACAGTGTTTATTTCCATCTTTTATATTGAAAAAATTTCTTCAAGCCATGCTATGCATCTCTCATCACTCAACAGGAATGTTAACCATGGGTTAGACAACATCATATTGACCAAATCTTTAACACCAAATCTTTACTTGAGTAAACTCTCAGGAGACCTGTACTTAAGGATTTACCTACCACATGACAATAAACTAAGCCATAAGTTTCTACTGACACTGTGGACAACATCACATTGACCAAATCTTTTGTTATAAAAATCCAATAATATATAAAGAATATCAAATTTATTTCACAATTCCTTCCTAAGAGCTTCCAATTTTTTTGTTATTCATTTGTAATTATCATATAAATGTAGTAAATGATATGACAATCATTGACTTCAAATATTTTAGATACAAACTTGAGATATATATTATTATTTAATTATAAAACTAATTATTTCAAATTATTAATATATATCTGAAAAAAAAACAGAGATTTAGAAGAGATGTATATATATAGAGAGAGTAACTAGTTGTTCTTAATGGTAATTGAATTTGTAGATAGTTTATTTATTTAATATTTTATTAAAATTGAGGTACTATGAGCATTTTTGAGGTTCATACAGCCTCAAAATTATCATTTCTGTTTAATAATTTTGAAAATTTGATAATATTATGGACTTCAATATTACCATCGATAAACCCTTAATTTTAAGGCCACTCACTCAATTAATTTCTTCAGATGATAATATTGGAAATCAGTTTAGTGTCGGTGCAAATAGAAATAAAAAGTGTGAATTGGGAACTGTTGAAGAGAGTTGAAGAGGCAATAATTATTAAAGTAGGCAAAGCAAGTAAAGAATGTCATAATCTCACCATGGAATTGAGAGATGATGGCAACGTAAAGGTGGCAGAGGTAGAGCCTCTATTAGCCATGTCGTGTCCTTTTCTTTTGCTTTCTCTTTCAATTCAAAGCAAATTAAATTATTCCCACAAAATTCAAAAGTTCCAAGTCTTCATAATTGAAAATTCATTGCCAGAAGATTTTAAAGAGGAGATAAGATGTTTGTTTAATAACTCTCTCAAGACTTTATTATGGCCATAGATTTGGATCACTTTTTGTTCAGGGGGACCTGATGCTGGCCCCCCTACCCATCTACTAACTGAAATACCAGTTCAAACCTTTTTCTCAAAATTTTAAAATGGTAAGGTAAGATTCATTAATTATTTATCATTTTTATTTTTCAACAACTTTTACATTAAGATAACCCTTTAAATTATGTAAAACGATGTAAACTTGAATTTCTTTAACTATTTTATAAATGTTAGGAAATCAACACAATAACAATAAATGACAAAATAAATAAACAAGAGTAACATACATTGATTTATATGAAAAACCCCAACAACGAGAGAAAATCGTACAGAGGAGAATAATCATTTCACTATGAAAAACATATAGAAAAAGAGACGACTAGTTACGGATACAAAATAAAACGATTACCTCTCTTGATCTATATAATTCTAACTTCTGCTACCACCTTAGACCTCATTATAAATCCCTTTTATATGTTACACCGTGAGTTTGATAGACGAACCAAAAATTCAGGTCATAATCTAACAATAAATTAGGTTGAATTTTAAATTCAGAAAGTAATCATTAATTTTGAACGAAAATCTCATATTCTTGTGTGAAAGTGAAATGGGCAAATTGTAGTTTGAATAAGGACATTTTTGTGTTCTGGTAGGTTAGGGGTTGCTGTCATTGTCGAGTTCTAGAGGATGAAAAGTTAATGTCATTGATGGAGGATCTGTTTAGAAGTTAGCAATTGTCTCTTTTAAGAGGAAACTTCTTGCTGAATCTCAATCTCTCTGCTAACCTCGATTCCTTTCATAGAAGAAAGCTTATCGACCAAAGGGTTGTTGTACCATGATTGCCACTTTTATATTTATTAAAAGGACCTTCTTAGTAACCAACATAAATATATTCGAAGTGTGTCCATTCCTCCATCCTACTGTAAAAATCTCAAAGTTCATTGTCAACATAATAATAGTAAGCTTATCCTTCTTTCAACTCCTATATATCATATAAAATATATTAAGTAGGTTACGTAACTTTATTTTCCTTCTTTTTTAGTAAAACATTTTAATGAATCCAAATTATACTCAACTGACTTCAATTCATTTGTCATGACTTTTGGAATATGAAGAACAAAAGTCATGATATCGTTTCTTGCAAGTTATCGAATCTTACTCCTCTATATTATTTCCAATGTCATGATATTTTTCTTTGTAAGTTTTATAAGTTTAAAAACACCACTTGTTACGTTTTCATTTTATGATTAGATTTTTATCTTATTTCTAGAAGACTTCGTATTCCACCTTTGGAAGAGATAAGAAGATAATCATTTTGAGAGAGTTCTTATTTCTCATCAAGTGAAAATCGACGATTCAAAGCAAACTCAAATAGAGGGTGATGGTGAGTGATTCTAATGTGGAGAATAAAGAGTTGAGAATAATACTCTCGAGAGCTTCTATATTGAATGTTTTCTCTATGTAAAGCTAGATTGATATATTACTGAGCTGTGAACTTCCAATGAAACCAAACAAACTATGAGTATTTGATTGATTTATATTGTCATTGTTATTCTTTGTGTACGTAGAGTTTTCTATTAAGTTTACCACTCTACTAAAAGCTCAAGTTTTTAGATGTAGGTTTAACTTGAATATTTAAGCCTCTAATACGTCTGCTCACATGCAAAAGCCTCACGTACACTTGCAACATGGACCGGACTGAGCCTCACATGCCTCAGCATGTCTTACAAGCCAATCAAATAATAATTTTTTTTTTTAATTTTTTTTAACACAGAGGGGATTCGAACCTGGACTATTAGTCACTATGGCCAGTGACGGAGCTTGGAAGAAATTTTTGGGGGGCAAAAAAAACTCAAATTTTTTAGGAGGGCCAACAGGTAAAATTTTATTTTTTTAACTTTTTATTCATAAAAACATTGATTTTTGGCCCCCCTTGACCATAACGAAGCTCCGTCACTGACTATGATTCTAATACCATTTTAAATTTGTCACCTCCTAAAAGCTGTTCAAACTTTTAGGTATTAGTTTAACTCAAATATTTAAGCTTTAATATTTTCTTGAAGTGTATTTGAATTATATAACTTGAATTCGTTTAGGACCATCTTCGAACTTGCGAGATCACTGAAATATAAGTTCAAGAGAATTGTTTCTTTCACAAGACAACAACTAGAGTGAGTCTAAGGTGTATAATTTTATTGGTGATTGTAAACTATTATTTTACTCTTAGTGAATTTTTAGTTCTAGCTTGATCTCATGGATGTAGACAATGAAGCATAACCATGTTAAAATTCTTAGTGTTCTTTACATTCTTACAAACTACTCAAATATTTTACGTTAGAGTTTTCATTTTTCTGTCCTAACAAGAGTTAAATGCATAAATTTGAAATTTTGAATGATTTTTCATCTAAATGTTGTGTGAAATTTTTTCTTTAAAAAAAAAATCAATTCTGAAAAATAACATTTTTACACTAAAGCTCTTGTAAATGCAGGTTTTGCTTATAACCTTATTTTATATATAAGGTATAATTTTATTACAAATAAATTGATCAAGGAAATAATTTGAGAAAAATTTGTAAATATAGGTAGGACACAAATAAATTTATTATGATAATTTTAGAATTAAAATTAGCTCTCAGTCTCATATATAAATGTCTCCAAATCTGTGTCTAATTAGAAAAATAAACAAACCAAAATATGTAGTTATTAAATATCTTTATTTTAGTTATAACTGATTTTTCAATGTTACTGGTTCAGTTCCATATAAACATTCTTAAATTTGGTAACAGAGTAAAAATTTCAACTCTCCCATATTTTGTGATTGAAATAATTAAGGATGATAAAGTTTTTTCCAGAAGATAGTTGACCTTTTTTCTAGCAATTATTGAACAGTAGAAATGGAACGATTTCAAATGGGCGAATAGCAAGTGTCAATTTCTCATCAAGGATTCAAGATAACTACAGCTCAAATACAATAATTCAATTGGTTCGTATATAGAGTGTATTAAAAAATTATAGGCTTTTGTGGGGTGGGGCTGTTTAGAAAAGTACGCGGGGTCATCTAGTATCACGGAGAGACAGGCCACTAAATGGGCTCGATTGTCTAGCAAATCTCTTACTTGTCCCANAGGGTAAAATTCGTTACATCAAAATTATGTTTTTATTAATAAATTGTCTCTTTCGTCAAGAATTGAAAGGTTGAGAAAGATCAGGGAAGTTCATTCCCCGGATTGGTTTAATGTTTTCTCAGACCAGTCAAATCTTATCTCATAAATATAAACCATGGCTTTATTGGCCCATCGTTTGTCGAGAAACTAAGAATACAGTAAGCCTTTGATTGAATCTACGTAATTGTCATGTGCACAACTATCTATAAGATTAATTTGTCACGTAAAAGTCAAATTACAAACAATTGATAATATACACTCCCGTACCCTGATTACAATTTTGTAATGTATTCAACTCCAAGTTGTTTGGCTGATTTTCTCGGACTTTCTTGTTCATTCAACACAAGAGAAAGGAAGGGTACATAGATACATAAAAATCTACTATCAACACGAGGAAAAGTCAACATCACAAAAAGAAAGGAAAAAAAGGTATTATGTGTAATTGATATAGATACAAAACCATAGACTAGGAGGACCAAAAAAAAAAAAAAAAAAAAAAAAAA